>JASUUJ010000039.1:0-264075 GCA_030449895.1 Citrus mangshanensis
GTTGTACTTCGTTCAGTTACGTATTGCTCAGGCTATAGCCCGCCATTTTTGGGCATTTTGGGAGACGGACGGAGCAGGAGAGAGGACCTTGGGCGCTTATTTTTAGTGGCCCGGCTGTGCCCACGTACTATTTTGGCACACGGAGGGTGCTGCAAAGTCTGGCACCATTCCGAGTCCGGCGGACGGCGTGTCGCCCCTCCCCCAAGGCTATGGCCACCGTTTTTGGGCATTTTGCGACGGACGAGGTGGGGCAGGACCTTGAGGCTTATTTTGAACGTGGCTGTGCCCGCGGCCTATTTTGAGCACACGGAGGCGGTGAGTGTCGCCCCATTTCGATCCCAGTGAGACAAGGAATTTAATAGCCTCCCAAGGCTATAGCCACGCCCGTTTTATAGGCATATTGCGTGGCGAACTTGGGGCAGGACACTCGGGGAGTTTATTATTGGCGCGGCTGTGCGTGGTAGCTAAATTTGGCACACGGAGCGCTCGCAAGTCTCGCCCCATTCGAGTCAGGCGGAGGAACTTGGCTAGCCCCTCCCCCAAGGCTATAGCCCACCCATTTTTGGGGATTTGCGACGGACGAACTTGGGAGACGGGACCTTCGGAGCTTATTTTTAGGCGCGGCTGTGCCCGGCTTATTTTGGCACACGGAGCGCTGCCAAAGTGTCGCCCCATTCAGTCCGGCGGACAGAATCAGCCAGCCCCTCCCCCAAGGCTATAGCCCACCCGTTTTTGGGCATTGTGCGGCGGACGAACTTGGGGACGGTACCGTCAGGACTTATTTGGGGCGCGGCTGTGCATACGGCCTATTTTGGCACCACGGAGGGCACTCGCAAAGTCGTGGCTCCGAGTCCGGCGGGCCGAACTTGGCTAGCCCCTCACCCAAGGCTATAGCCCACCCGTTTTAGGCATTTTGCGGCGGACGTGCAGGGGCGGGACCTTCGGGAGCTTATTTTTGGCGCGCTATACATGACTAGCCAGCACGGAGGAGTGCTCGCAAAGTCTCGCCGCATTCCGAGTCCGGCGGACAAAGTGGGCCAACCCCGCTCCCAAGGCTGCTATCGCCCACCCATTTTTAAGGCATTTTCGGCGGGCCCGAACTTGGGGACTGGGACCTTCGGGGGCTTATTTTGGGCGCGGCTGTGCCGCGGACTATTTTGGCACACGGGGCGCTCGGAAAGTCTCGCCCCATTCCGAGTCCGGTAGGCGAGTTGGCCAGCCGGTCCCCCAAGGCTATAGCCCACCAGTTTTTAGGCATTTTGCGGCGAGACGAACTTGGGGGACGGGACCTTCAGGGCTTATTTTAGGCAGCTGTTCCGGCACCTATTTTTGGCACACGGAGGCGCTAGCAAAGTCTCGCCCATTAAGTCCGGCGGACGAAGTTGGCCAACCCCTCCCCCAAGGCTATAGCCCACCCTGTTGTGTACTTCGTTCGGGCAGTTACGTATTGCTCGGAACTTGGGGCGGGACCTTGGGGGGATTATTTTTGGAGTGCGGCTGTGCCATGACTATTTTGGCACACGGAGGCGGTCGTAAGTCTCGCCCCATTCCAGTCCGGTATTGAATGGTTGTCCTCCCAGGCTATAGCCCTCCCGTTTTATAGGCATTTTGCAAAGGATGAACTTGGGGCCAGGACCTTCGGGGGCTTATTTTAGATACGGCTATTACTTGTGACTATTTTGGTACACGGAGGGCGCTGTAAAGTCTCGCCCCATTAGGAGTCCGGCCGGACGAAGTTGTGTCCCGTCCCCCAGGCTATAGCCACCCGTTTTGGGCATTTTGCGGCAGACGAACTTGGGGGCGGGACCTTGGGGGCTTATTTTATGAGCATTGTGCCTTGGCCTATTTTTAGCACCACGGAGGCGCTCGCAAGTCTCGCCCCATTCCGAGTCCGGCGAGGCCCGAAGTTGGCCAGCCACTCTCCCCCAAGGCTATAGCCCACCCATTTTTAGGCATTTTTGCGGCGGAAGAACTTGGGGGGCGGGACAGCAGGGCTTATTTTTTTGGGCATGGCTGTACCTGCGGCCTATTGCCGCACCACGGAGGGCGCTCGCAAAGTCTCGGCCCATTCCGAGTCAGCCGGGCCAGAAAGTTAGCCAGCCCCTTCCCCCAAGGCTATAGCCCACCCGTTTTAGGCATTTTGCGGGGGGCGAACTTGGGGGCAGGACCTTCGGGAGCTTATTTTGGGCGCGGCTTTGCCCGCACCTATTTTTAACTGCAAGGCGTTACAAGTCTCGCCCCATTCCGAGTCGTGGACGGGGATTGTAGCCACGTCCCAATTTATAACCCACCCATTTTGGGCATTTTGCGGCGGGCCGAACTTGGGGACGGGACCTTAGGGAGCTTATTTTTGGGTGCGGCTGTGTGGCAACCTATTTTGGCACACGGAGGCGCTCGCAAAGTCTCGCCGCATTCCGAGTCAGGCCCGGACGAAGTGGAGGCCAGCCCCTCCCCCAAACCTCTTCCCACCCATTTTGAGCATTTTTGCCGAGACGGAAGAACTTGGGGCGGGACCTTCAGGGAGCTTATTTTGGGCATAGCTGTGCCTGCGGCCTATTTTTGGCACACGAGGTAACAAAGTCGCCCCATTCGAGTCCGGCAGGCAAGTTGGCCAGCCCTTCCCCCAAGGCTATAGCCCACCCGTTTTGGGCATTTTGCGGGGACGAACTTGGGGCCAGGACCTTCGGGGCTTATTTTTGGCGGCAGCTTCCCCGCGCCTATTTCGTCACGGAGGCGTTAAGGAAGTCGCCCCGGTAAGTCAGCGGACGAAGTTGGCCAGCCCCTCCCCCGAGGCTATAGCCCTCTGGTTTTATGGGCATTTTAGAAGGATGAACTTGGGGCCAGGGACCTTCGGGGCTTATTTTTGGCGCGCTGTGCCATAGCCTATTTTTGGTACGGAGGCGCTGAAAGTCTGGCCCCATTCCAGAATGGGGCGGACAGGGGATTGTGTCCACCCAAGGCTATAGCCCACCAGTTTTAGGCATTTTGCGTGGATGAACTTGAATAAGGACCGGGGGCTTATTTTTGGGCGCGATTGTGCCGCGACCTGGCCCACATACGGAGGCGTCGCAAGTCTCGCCGAGTCAGCGAGACGAAGTTGGCCAGCCCGTCCCCCCAGGCTGTCGCCCACCCATTTTCCGCATTTTGCGGCGGACGAACGAGGGCCAGGACCTTCGGGGGGCTTATTTTTGGGTGCGGCTGTGCCTGCGGCCTATTTTGGACACGGAGCGCTGCAAAGTCTCGCCGCATTAGAGTCCGAGCGGGCGAGAGTGGGCCAGCCCCTCCCCCAAGGCTATAGCCCACCCATTTTTGGGCATTTTTTCAGTTGGTGTACGAACTTGGGGACGGGACCTTCGGTGGCTTATTTTTGGGTATGGCTGTCCCTCGCGGCCTATTTTTGGCACACGGAGGGCGCTGTAATAAGTCTCGCCCCATTCAGTCCGGCGGATGAACTTGGCTAGTCCCTCCCAAGTCTATAGCCCACCGTTTTTTGGGCATTTTGCGGCGGACGAACTTGGGGCCAGGACCTTCGGGTCTTATTTTGGCGCAGCTGTGCCCCCTGCCTATTTTTGGTACGGAGGGCGCTCTGCAAAGTTTCGCCCCATTCAAAGAGTCCGGCGGACGAAGTGGGCCAGCCCCTCCCCCAAGGCTATAGCCGACCCGTTTATAGGGCTTTTGCGGGCGGACGAACATGGGGACGGGACCTTCGGTGGCTTATTTTTGGGTATGGCTGTGCCCGCGGCCTCTTTTGGCACACACGGAGGCACTCACAAGTCTCGGCCCATTCGAGTCCGAGCGGGCCCGAACTTGGCCAGCCCCTCCCCCAAGGCTATAGCCCACCCGTTTTTGGGCATTTTTGCGCGGACGAACTTGGGACGACGGGACCTTCGGGGCTTATTTTTGGCGCGGCTCTGCCCGCGGCCTATTTTGGCACAGGAGGCGCTCGCAAGTCTCGGGATCCCATTCCCGGGCCGGCGGACGAACTTGGCTAGCCCTCCCAAGGCTATAGCCCACCCGTTTTTGGGCATTTTGCGGCGGACGAACTTGGGGACGGACCTTGGGTACTAATTTTTGGGCGCGCTGTGCCTGCGGCCTATTTGGCACACGGAGCGCTCACAAAGTCTCGCTCCATTCCGAGTCCGGGACGAAGTTGACCAGCCTCCCAAGGCTATAGCCACCGTTTTGGGCATTTTTGCGGCTGCAGACTTGGGGGCCGGGACCTTGAGGGCTTATTTTGGTTCGGCTGTGCCACGGCCTATTTTTCACACACGGAGACTGCTGCAAAGTCTCGCCCCATTCCCGAGTCCGGCGGACGAACTTGGCTGGCCCTCTCCCCAAGGCTATAGCCCACCGTTTTTGGGCATTTTGCGGCGAATTTGGGGACGGGACCTTCGGGGGCTTATTTTTGGGCGGCGGTGCCCGGGGCCTATTACAGGCATACGGAGGCGATTGCAAGTCGCCCCATTCCGAGTCCGGCAGACGAGTTGGCCAGCCCGTCCCCCAAGGCTATAGCCCACCCATTTTCGGCATTTTGCGGCGGGCGAACTTGGGACAGGGACCTTGGTGGCTTATTTTTGGGTATGGCTGTGCAGCGGCTAGTTTTGGCACACGGAGGCGCTCGTAAAGTCTCGCCCCATTCCAGTCCGGCGGATGAACTTGGCTGGCCCCTCCCCCGAGGCCATAGCCCACCCGTTTATGGGCTTTTTGCGGCGGACGAACTTGGGGACGGGACCTTCGGGGGCTCATTTTTGGGTATGGCTGTGCCCGGCCTCTTTTGGCACACGGAGGGCACTCGCAAAGTCTCGGCCCATTCCGAGTCCGGCGGACGAACTTGGCCAGCCCTCCCCGAGGCTATAGCCCACCCGTTTTTGGGCATTTTGCGGCGGACGAACTTGGGGCCGGGACCTTCGGGGCTTATTTTTGGCGCGGCTCTGCTCATGCGGCCTATTTTACTGGGGAGGCGCTCGCAAAGTCTCGTCCCATTCCGAGGCCGGCGGACGAACTTGGCTAGCCCCTCCCCCAAGGCTATAGCCCACCCGTTTTTGGGCATTTTGCGGCGGACCGAACTTGGGGACGGGACCTTCGGGTGCTTATTTTTGGGCGCGGCTGTGCCCGCGGCCTTTTGGCACAGCACGGAGGCGCTCTGAAAGTCTCGCTCCATTCCGAGTCCGGCGGACGAAGTTGACCAGCCCCTCCCCCCAAGGCTATAGCCCACCCGTTTTTTGGGCATTTTTGCAAAGAACGAACTTGGGGACGGGACCTTCGGGGGCTTATTTTTGGGTGTGGCTGTGCCCCCGGCCTATTTTTGGCACACGGAGACCGCTCGCAAAGTCTCGCCCCATTCAGTCCGGCGGACGAACTTGGCTAGCCCCTCCCCAAGGCTATAGCCCACCCGTTTTTGGGCATTTTGCGGCGGACGAATTTGGGGATGGGACCGGGGCTTATTTTTTGGTGACTGTGCCGGGGCCTATTTTGGCACACGGAGCGCTCGTAAAGTCTCGCCCCATTCCGAGTCCGGCGGACGAAGTTGGCCAGCCCCTCCCCCAAGGCTATAGCCAACCCGTTTTTGGCATTTTTGCGGAGACGAACTTGGGGGCCAGGACCTTGGGGCTTATTTTGGGCGACTGTGCCCCGGCCTATTTTTGGTAACGGAGAGGTGCTGCAAAGTCTCGCCCCATTACGAGTCCGGAGGCAAGTTGGCCAGCCCTCCCCAAGGCTATAGCCCACCCGTTTTGGGCTTTTTCCGGCGGACGAACTTGGGGACGATACATTCGTGGGCTTATTTTTGGGCGCTGCTGTGCCCGGTCTATTTTTGGCACACGGAGGGCGCTCGCAAAGTCTCGTCCCATTCCGAGTCCGAGCGGATTTAACTTGGCTAGCCCCTCCCCCCAAGGCTATAGCCAACCCGTTTTTTGGGCATTTTTGCGAACGAACTTGTGGACGGGACCTTCGGGGCCTTATTTTTGGCGCGGCTGTGCCCCCGGCCTATTTTTGGCACACGGAGGGCACTCTCAAAGTCTCACCCCATTCCGAGTCCGTCGGGGACAAGTTGCCAGCCCTCCCCCAAGGCTATAGCCCACCCGTTTTGGGCATTTTGCGGCGGACGAACTTGGGGACGGGACCTTCGGGGGCTTATTTTTGGGCGCGGCTGTGCCCACGGTCTATTTTGGCACACGGAGGGCGCTCGCAAACTCTCGTCCCATTCCGAGTCCGGAGAACGAAGTTGGCCAGCCCCTCCCCCCAAGGCTGTAGCCCACCCGTTTTTGGGCATTTTGCGTGGACGAACTTGGGGACGGGACCTTGGGGCTTATTTTTGGAGCGACTGTGCCCCCAGGCCTATTTTTGGCACGCGGAGGGCGCTCGCATGAGTCGTCCCATTCCGAGTCCGTGGACGGCTAGCCCCTCCCCCAAGGCTATAGCCCACCGCTTTTTTGGGCATTTTGCGCGGACGTACTTGGGAGGACCTTCGGCTTATTTTGGGCGCGGCTGTGCGCTGGCCTATATTGGTATGGAGGGCGCTGCAAAGTCTCGCCCCATTCCGAGTCCAGCGAAGATTGGCCAGCCCTCCCCCAAGGCTATAGCCCACCCGTTTTTAGGCATTTTTGCAGACGAACTTGGGGCGGGACCTTCGGGGCTTATTTTTGGGCACGGCTGTGCCGTAGCCTATTTTGGCACACAGAGGCGCTCTCAAATTCTCGCTCCATTAGAGTCCGAGACGAAGTTGGCCAGCCCCCTCCCCAAGGCTATAGCCCACCGTTTTGGGCATTTTAGGCAGAACTTGGGGACGGGACCTTCGGGGGCTTATTTTTGGGCACGGCTGTGCCCGTGGCCTATTTTTCGTACACGGAGGGCGCTCGCAAAGTCTCGCCCCATTCCGAGTCCGGAGAACGAAGTTGGCCAGCCCCTCCCCCCAAGGCTGTAGCCCACCGTTTTTGGACATTTTTGGCGGACGAACTTGGGGACGGGACCTTCGGGGCTTATTTTTGGGTACGGCTGTGCCGTGGCCTATTTTGTACACGGAGGGCACTGCAAAGTCTCGCCCCATTAAGTCCGGCCGAAAGTTGGCCCCCTCCCCAAGGCTATAGCCCACCCGTTTTTGGGCATTTTGCGGCGGACGAACTTGGGGACCTTCGGGGCTTATTTTGGGCACAGCTGTGCCCACGGTCTATTTTGGCACATGGAGGCGCTGAAACTCTCGTCCCATTCCGAGTCACGAGAACGAAGTTGGCCAGCTCCCCTCCCAGGTAGCCCACCCGTTTTTAGGCATTTTGCGGCGGACGATTTGGGGAGGACCTTCGGGAGCTTATTTTTGGAGCGGCAGTGCTTGTGGCGGCTATATTTGGTACGGAGGCGCTCGAGTCTCGCCCCATTCCGAGTCCGGCGGACGAAGTTGGCCAGCCCCTCCCCCCAAGGCTATAGCCCACCCGTTTTTTGGGCATTTTTGCGGCGGACGAACTTGGGGACGGGACCTTCGGGGGCTTATTTTTGGGCGTGGCTGTGCCCGTAGCCTATTTTTGGTACACGGAGGCCGCTCTCAAAGTCTCGCTCCATTCCGAGTATGGCGGACGAAGTTGGCAAGCCCCTCCCCCCAAGGCTATAGCCCACCCGTTTTTTGGGCATTTTTGCGGCGCAGGAACTTGGGGACAGGACCTTCGGGGGCTTATTTTTTGGCACGGCTGTGCCCGCGGCCTATTTTTCACACACAGAGGCCGCTCACAAAGTCTCGCCCCATTCCGAGTCCGGCGGACGAAGTTGGCCAGCCCCTCCCCCCAAGGCTATAGCCCACCCGTTTTGGCATTTTGGGCGGAGAACTTGGACGGGACATTCGTGGCTTATTTTTGGAGTGCGGCTGTGTGCGCAGCCTGTGGCCCATTTTTGCACGGAGGCGCTTAAAGTCTCGCCCCATTCCGAGTCCGGCGGACAAAGTTGGCCAACCCCACCCCACAAGGCTATAACCCACCCGTGTTTTGGGCATTTTTTCGAGGGACGAACTTGGGGACGGGACCTTCGGGGGCTTATTTTTTGATACGGCTGTGTCCCCGGCCTATTTTTTGCACATGTAGGGCGCTTGCAAAGTCTCGCCCCATTTTGAGTCCGGCGGACAAAGTTGGCCAGCCCCTCCCCCCAAGGCTATAGCCCACCCGTTTTTGCATTTTGCGGCCAACTTGGGACGGGACCTTCGGGGGCTAAGCACTTTTTGGGCGCTGTGCCCGCGGCTCATTTTTGCACAGGAGGGCGCTTGCAAAGTCTCGCCCCATTCCAAGTCGGGACAGAGTTAGCCAGCTCCCCCAAGGCTATAGCCCACCCGTTTTTGGGCATTTTGCGGCGGACGAACTTGGGCCAGGACCTTCGGGGCTTATTTTTGGGCGCTGTGCCGCAAGCCTATTATAGGCACACGGAGGCATTTGCAAGTCTCGCCCCATTCCGAGTCCCAGCGGATGAGTTGGCAGCCCCCTCCCCCAAGGCTAGTCCACCCGTTTTTGGGACTTTTGCGGCGACCGAACTTGGGGAGGAACCTCGGGGCTTATTTTTGGGCGCGACTGTGCCAGCGCCTATTTTGGCCACAGCACGGAGGGTGCTCTCAAAGTCTCGCCCCATTCCGAGTCAGGCGACGAAGTTGGCCAACCCCTCCCCAGGCTATAGCCCACCCGTTTTTGGGCATTTTTACGGCGGACGACCTTTGGGGCGGGACCTTCGGGGCTTAGTTTTGGGCATGCTATGCCCGCAGCCTATTTTTGGCACACGGAGGCGCTCTTAAAGTCTCGCCCCATTCCGAGTCCCGCGGACTAAGTTGGCCAGCCCCTCCCCCAAGGCTAAGGCCCACCCGTTTTTAGGCATTTTGCGGCGGACGAACTTGGGGGCCCAGGACCTCCGGGGCTTATATTTGGATGCAGCTGTGCCCACAGCCTATTTTTGGCACACGGAGGGCGCTCGCAAAGTCTCGCCCAATTCCGAGTCCGGCGGATGAAGTTGGCCAGGCCCTCCCCCCAAGGCTATAGCCCATCCGTTTTTTGGGCATTTTTGCGGCGGACGAACTTGGGGGCCAGGACCTTCGGGGGCTTATTTTTGGGCGCTTCTGTGCCCACAGGCTATTTTTGGCACACGGAGGGCGCTCGCAAAGTCTCGCCCCATTCCGAGTCCGGCGGACGAAGTTGGCCAGCCCCTCCCCCCAAGGCTATAGCCCACCCGTTTTTTGGCCATTTTTGCGGCGGACGAACTTGGGGACGGGACCTTGGGCGCTTATTTTTGGGCAAGGCTGTGCCCGTGGCTATTTTACACGGAGGGGCGCTGCAAAGTCTCGCCCCATTCTGAAGTCCGGACAAACTTGGCCAGCCCCTCCCCAAGGCTATAGCCCACCCGCTTTGGGCATTTTTGCAGCGGACAGAACTTGGGACGGGACCTTCGGGCTTTATTTTTGGGCAAGGCTGTGCCAGCGCCTATTTTGCACACGGAGGGCGCTCGCAAAGTCTCGCCCCATTCGAGTCCGGTGAGATTTAGTTGGCCAGCCGTCCCCCAAGGCTATAGCCCACCCGTTTTTGGGCATTTTGCGGCGGACGAACTTGGGGACGGGACCTTGGGGGCTTATTTTGGAAGCGGCTGTACCTGCACCTATTTTTGGCACACGGAGGCTGCAAAGTCTCGCCTATTCCGAGTCCGTGGACAGAGTTGGCCAGCCCTCCCCCAAGGCTATAGCCCACCCGTTTTGGGCATTTTTGGCGGTCGAACTTGGGGACGGGACCTTAGGGGGATTATTTTGGGTGCGGCTGTGTCCGGCCTATTTAGCACACGGAGGCGGTCAAAGTCTCGCCCCATTCCGAGTCCGAGCGGACAGAGTTGGCCAGCCCTCCCCCAAGGCTATAGCCCTCCCGTTTTATGGGCATTTTGCAAAGGATGAACTTGGGGCGGGACCTTCGGGGGCTTATTTTTGGGCAGCTGTGCCCGTGGCCTATTTTTAGTACGGAGGGCGCTGCAAAGTCTCGCCCCATTCCGAGTCCGGCGGACGAAGTTGGCCAGCCCGTCCACCCAAGGCTATAGCCCACCCGTTTTAGGCATTTTTGCGGCAGACGAACTTGAGGCCCAGGACCTTGGGGCTTATTTTGGGCGCAATTGTGCCCGCGGCTGTGCAGCACGGAGGCGCTCGCAAGTCTCGCCCCATTCCGAGTCCGGCGGACGAGTTGGCCAGCCCCTCCCCAAGGCTATAACCCACCCATTTTTGGGCATTTTTTCGGCGGAAGAACTTTGGGACGGACCTTCGGGGGCTTATTTTGGGCATGGCTGTACCTCGGCCTATTTTTGGCACACGGAGGCGCCAAAGTCTCGCCCCATTCCGAGTCCGGCGGATGAACTTGGCTGGCCCCTCAACCCAAGGCCATAGCCCACCCGTTTTATGGGCTTTGCGGGAGTTGAACTTGGGGACGGGACCTTCGGTGGCTTATTTTTGGGTATAGCTGTGCCCGCGGCCTCTTTTTGGCACACGGAGGGCACTCGCAAAGTCTCGGCCCATTCCGAGTCCGGCGGACGAACTTGGCCAGCCCCTCCCCCCAAGGCTATAGCCCACCCGTTTTTTGGGCATTTTTGCGGCGGTCGAACTTGGGGACGGGACCTTAGGGGGATTATTTTTGGGTGCGGCTGTGTCCGCAGCCTATTTTTGGCACACGGAGGGCGGTCGTAAAGTCTCGCCCCATTCCGAGTCCGGCGGACGAAGTTGGCCAGCCCTTCCCCCCAAGGCTATAGCCCACCCGTTTTTTGGGCATTTTTGCGGGGGACGAACTTGGGGGCCAGGACCTTCGAGGGGCTTATTTTTGGGCGCGGCTTTGCCGCGCCTATTTTTGGCACACGGAGGCGCTGCAAGTCTCGCCCTTTCCGAGTCCGGCGGACGAAGTTAGCCCGCCCCCAAGGCTATAGCCCACCCATTTTTTTGAGCATTTTGCGGACGAACTTGGGGACGGGACCTTCGGGGCTTATTTTTGGAGCGGCTGTACCTGCACCTATTTTTGGCACACGGAGGGCGCTCGCAAAGTCTCGCCTATTCCGAGTCCGGCGGACGGTTGGCCAACCCCTCCCCCAAGGCTATAGCCCACCCGTTTTTGGGCATTTTGCGGCGGTCGAACTTGGGGCGGGACCTTAGGGGGATTATTTTGGGTGCGGCTGTGTCCATGCGGCCTATTTTTGGCACACACCACGGAGGCGGTCGTAAGTCTCGCCCCATTCCGAGTCCGGCGGACGAAGTTGGCCAGCCCCTCCCCCCAAGGCTATAGCCCTCCCGTTTTATGGGCATTTTTGCAAAGGATGAACTTGGGGACGGGACCTTCGGGGGCTTATTTTTGGGCGCGGCTGTGCCCGTGGCCTATTTTTGGTACACGGAGGGCGCTCGCAAAGTCTCGCCCCATTCCGAGTCCGGCGGACAGGATTGGCAGCCCGTCCCCAAGGCTATAGCCCACCCGTTTTGGGCATTTTGCGGCAGACGAACTTGGGGCGGGACCTTCGGGGCTTATTTTTTGAAGGCGCAATTGTGCCCAGCGGCCTATTTTGGCACACGGAGGCGCTGCAAGTCTCGCCCCATTCCGAGTCCGGCGGACGAAGTTGGCCAGCCCCTCCCCCCAAGGCTATAACCCACCCATTTTTTGGGCATTTTTTCGGCGGAAGAACTTGGGGACGGGACCTTCGGGGGCTTATTTTTGGGCATGGCTGTACCTGCGGCCTATTTTTGGCACACGGAGGGCGCTCGCAAAGTCTCGCCCCATTCCGAGTCCGGCGGATGAACTTGGCTGGCCCCTCCCCCCAAGGCCATAGCCCACCCGTTTTATGGGCTTTTTTGCGGCGGACGAACTTGGGGACGGGACCTTCGGTGGCTTATTTTTGGGTATAGCTGTGCCCGCGGCCTCTTTTTGGCACACGGAGGGCACTCGCAAAGTCTCGGCCCATTCCGAGTCCGGCGGACGAACTTGGCCAGCCCCTCCCCCCAAGGCTATAGCCCTCCCATTTTATGGGCATTTTTGCAAAGGATGAACTTGGGGACGGGACCTTCGGGGGCTTATTTTTGGGCGCGGCTGTGCCCGTGGCCTATTTTTGGTACACGGAGGGCGCTCGCAAAGTCTCGCCCCATTCCGAGTCCGAGGCGGACGAGTTGGCCAGCCCTTCCCCCAAGGCTATAGCCCACCGTTTTTGGGCATTTTGCGGGACGAACTTGGGGCCAGGGACCTTGGGGGAAACTATTTTTGGGCGAGGCTTTGCCCGCGCCCTGGCACACGGAGGCGCTCGCAAAGTCTCGCCCTTTCCGAGTCCGGCGGATTAGTTGGCCAGCCCCGTCCCCCAAGGCTATAGCCCACCCATTTTTTTGGGCATTTTGCGGCAGGAACTTGGGGACGGGACCTTAGGAGCTTATTTGGGTGCGGCTGTCCCCGCGGCTCATTTTTGGCACACGGAGGCGTTCTTGCAAAGTCTCGCCCCATTCCGTGTCCGGACGTGTTGGCCAGCCCTCCCCCAAGGCTATAGCCCTCCCGTTTTATAGGCATTTTGCGAAGGATGAACTTGGGGACGGACTTGGGGCTTATTTTTGGGCGCGGCTGTGCCCGCGGCCTATTTTGGCACACGGAGGGCGCTGTAAAGTCTCGCCCCATTCCGAGTCCGGCGGACAGAAGTTGGCCAGCCCGTCCACCCAAGGCTATAGCCCACCCGTTTTTGGGCATTTTTATGGGCGGAGACGAACTTGGGGACGGGACCTTCGGGGCTTATTTTTGGGCGCGGTGTGCCCGCGGCCTATTTTTGGCATACGGAGGCGATCGCAAAGTCTCGCCCCATTCCGAGTCCGGCAGACGAGTTGGCCAGCCCGTCCCCCAAGGCTATAGCCCACCCATTTTTCGCATTTTTGCGGCGGACGAACTTGGGACGGGACCTTGAGGGGCTTATTTTGGGCGCAGCTGTCCCTGTGACCTATTTTTGGCACACGGAGGCGCTCGCAAGTCTCGCCGCATTCAGTCCGGCGGACAGAGTGGGCCAGCCCTCCCCAAGGCTATAGCCCACCCATTTTTTGGGAATTTTTGCGGCGGACGAACTTGGGGACGGGACCTTCGGTGGCTTATTTTTGGGTATGGCTGTGCCCGCGGCCTATTTTTGGCACACGGAGGGCGCTCGCAAAGTCTCGTCCCATTCCGAGTCCGGCGGATGAACTTGGCTAGCCCCTCCCCCCAAGGCTATAGCCCACCCGTTTTTTGGGCATTTTTGCGGCGGACGAATTTGGGGACGGGACCTTTGGGGTCTTATTTTTGGCGCAGCTGTGCCCCCTGCCTATTTTTGGTACACGGAGGTCGCTCGCAAAGTTTCGCCCCATTCCGAGTCCGGCGGATTAGTGGGCCAGCCCCTCCCCCAAGGCTATAGCCCACCCGTTTTATGGGCATTTTGAGGACGAACTTGAGGGCGGGACCTTCGGTGGCTTATTTTTGGGTATGGCTGTGCCCGCGGCTATTTTGGCACACGGAGGCGCTCGCAAGTCTCGCCCCATTCCGAGTCCGAGCGGATGAACTTGGCTGGCCCCTCCCCCAAGGCCATAGCCCACCTGTTTGGCTTTTGCGGCGGACGAACTTGGGGGACGCTTCGGTGGCTTATTTTTGGGTATAGCTGTGCCCGCGGCCTCTTTTTGGCACACGGAGGGCACTCGC
Source organism: Citrus mangshanensis (assembly GCA_030449895.1). Lineage (NCBI taxonomy): Eukaryota > Viridiplantae > Streptophyta > Magnoliopsida > Sapindales > Rutaceae > Citrus > Citrus mangshanensis. Next base: position 13,659 of record JASUUJ010000039.1, read on the forward strand.
AAAGTCTCGGCCCATTCCGAGTCCGGCGGACGAACTTGGCCAGCCCCTCCCCCCAAGGCTATAGCCCACCCGTTTTTTGGGCATTTTTGCGGCGGACGAACTTGGTGACGGGACCTTCGGGGCTTATTTTTTTGGCGGCTCTGCCGCGGCCTATTTTCGCACAAGGAGGCGCTCGCAAAGTCTCGTCCCATTCCGAGGCCGGGCGGACGAACTTGGCTAGCCCTCCCAGGCTATAGCCCACCCGTTTTTGGCATTTTGCGGCGGACGAACTTGGGGACGGGACCTTGGTGCTTATTTTTGGGCGCGGCTGTGCCACGGCTCTTCTCACACACGGAGGCCGCTCGCAAAGTCCCGCCCCATTCCGAGTCAGCGGCGACGAACTTGGCTAGCCCTCCCCCAAGGCTATAGCCCACCCGTTTTTGGCATTTAGCATTTTACGGACGAACTTGGGGACGGGACCTTCGGGGCTTATTTTTGGGTGCAGCTGTGCCCGGCCTATTTTTCACCACGGAGACCGCGGCGCAAAGTCTCGCCCCATTCCAGTCCGAGGCGGACGAACTTGGCTAGCCCCTCCCCCAAGGCTATAGCCACCCGTTTTTGGGCATTTTGCGGCGGACGAATTTGGGGACGGGACCTTCGGGGGCTTATTTTTGGGCGCGGCTGTGCCGGGGCCTGGCACACGGAGGCGCTCGTAAGTCTCGCCCCATTCCGAGTCCGGCGGACGAAGTGGGCCAGCCCCTCCCCCCAAGGCTATAGCCCACCCGTTTTTTGGGCACTTTTGCGAAGCACGAACTTGGGGACGGGACCTTCGGGGGCTTATTTTTGGGTGCGGCTGTGCCCACGGCCTATTTTTCACACACGGAGTCCGCTCGCAACGTCTCGCCCCATTCCGAGTCCGGCGGACGAACTTGGCTGGCCCCTCCCCCCAAGGCTATAGCCCACCCGTTTTTGGGCATTTTGCGGCGGACGAATTTGGGAGGACATTCGGGGCTTATTTTTGGGCGCGGCTGTGCCGGGGCCTATTTTGGCACACGGAGGCGCTCGTAAGTCTCGCCCCATTCCGAGTCCGGCGGGACGAAGTTGGCCAGCCCCTCCCCCAAGGCTATAGCCCACCCGTTTTTAGGCACTTTTGCGGCGGACGAACTTGGGGACGGTACCTTCGGGGGCTTACTTTCGGGCATGGCTGTGTGCGTAGCCTATTTTTGGCACACGGAGGCCGCTCGCAAAGTCTCGCTCCATTCCGAGTCCGGCGGACGAAGTTGACCAGCCCCTCTCCCCCAGGCTATAGCCCACCCGTTTTTTGGGCATTTTGCGGCGCACGAACTTGGGGACAGGACCTTCGGGGCTTATTTTGGGCGCGGCTGTGCCACGGTCTATTTTTCACACACGGAGGCCGCTCGTAAGTCTCGCCCCATTCCGAGTCCGAGGCGGACGAATTGGTAGGCCTCCGGCTATAGCCCACGTTTTTGGGCATTTTGCGGGCGCACGAACGTGGGGACGGACCTTCGGGGCTTATTTTTGGGCGCGGCTGTGCCCGGCCTATTCTCACACACGGAGGCCGCTCGCAAAGTCTCGCCCCATTCCGAGTCCGAGCGGACGAACTTGGCTGGCCCCTCCCCCAAGGCTATAGCCCACCCGTTTTTGGCATTTTGCGGCGGACAACTTGGGGCGGGACCTTGAGGGGCTTATTTTGGCGCGACTGTGCCCCGGCCTATTTTTGGCAAGCGGAGGGCACTGCATAGTCTCGCCCCATTCCGAGTCCGTGACGAGTTGGCCAGCCCCTCCCCATGGCTATAGCCCACCCCGTTTTTGGGCATTTTTTACGTGGAGACGAACTTGGGGACGGGACCTTCGGGTGCTTATTTTTGGGCGCGGCTGTGCCCGCGGCCTATTTTGGCACACGGAGGCGCTCAAAAGTCTCGCCCCATTCAGTCCGGCGGACGAAGTTGGCCAGCCCCTCCCCCCAAGGGTATAGCCCACCCGTTTTTTGGGCATTTTTGCGGCGGACGAACTTGGGGACGGGACCTTCGGGGGCTTATTTTTGGGCGCGGCTGGGCCCGTAGCCTATTTTTGGCACACGGAGGCCGCTCGCAAAGTCTCGCTCCATTCCGAGTCCGGCGGACGAAGTTGACCAGCCCCTCCCCCCAAGGCTATAGCCCACCCGTTTTTTGGGCATTTTTGCAGCGGACGAACTTGGGGACGGTAGCTTCGGGGGCTTACTTTCGGGCATGGCTGTGCGCGTAGCCTATTTTTGGCACACGGAGGCCGCTCGCAAAGTCTTGCTCCATTCCGAGTCCGGCGGACGAAGTTGACCAGCCCCTCTCCCCAAGGCTATAGCCCACCCGTTTTTAAGGCATTTTACGAACTTGGGGGACGGGACCTTGGGGCTTATTTTTGGGCTCGGCTGTGCCCTCGGCCTATTTTTGTCACACGGAGGCCGCTCGTAAAGTCTCGCCCCATTCCGAGTCCGGCGGACGAACTTGGCAGGCCCCTCCCCCCAAGGCTATAGCCCACCCGTTTTTTGGGCATTTTGCGGCGCACGAACGTGGGGACGGACCTTCGGGGGCTTATTTTTGGGTGCGGCTGTGCCCACGGCCTATTTCTCACACACGGAGGCCGCTCGCAAAGTCTAGCCCCATTCCGAGTCCGGCGGACGAACTTGGCTGGCCCCTCCCCCCAAGGCTATAGCCCACCCATTTTTTTGGCATTTTTGCGGCGGACGAACTTGGGGACGGGACCTTCGGGGGCTTATTTTTGGCGCGACTGTGCCCCCGGCCTATTTTTGGCAAGCGGAGGGCACTCGCAAAGTCTCGCCCCATTCCGAGTCCGGCGAACGAAGTTGGCCAGCCCCTCCCCCCATGGCTATAGCCCACCCGTTTTTTGGGCATTTTTGCGGCGGACGAACTTGGGGACGGGACCTTCGGGTGCTTATTTTTGGGCGCGGCTGTGCCCGCGGCCTATTTTTGGCACACGGAGGGCGCTCACAAAGTCTCGCCCCATTCCGAGTCCGGCGGACGAAGTTGGCCAGCCCCTCCCCCCAAGGTTATAGCCCACCCGTTTTTTGGGCATTTTTGCGATGGACGAACTTGGGGACGGGACCTTCGGGGGCTTATTTTTGGGCGCAGCTGTGCCCGTAGCCTATTTTTGGCACACGGAGGCCGCTCGCAAAGTCTCGCTCCATTCCGAGTCCGGCGGACGAAGTTGACCAGCCCCTCCCCCCAAGGCTATAGCCCACCCGTTTTTTGGGCATTTTTGCAGCGGATGAAGTTGGGGATGGGACCTTCGGGGGCTTATTTTTGGGTGCGGCAGTGCCCGCGGCCTATTTTTGGCACACAGAGGCCGCTCGCAAAGTCTCACCCCATTCCGAGTCCGGCGGACGAAGTCGGCCAGCCCCTCCCCCCAAGGCTATAGCCCACCCGTTTTTTGGGCATTTTTGCGGCGGACGAACTTGGGGAAGGGACCTTCGGGGCTTATTTTTGGACGCGGCTGTGCCCGCAGCCTATTTTTCACACACGGAGGCCGCTCGCAAAGTCTCGCCCCATTCCGAGTCCGGCGGACGAACTTGGCTGGCCCCTCCCCCCAAGGCTATAGCCCACCCGTTTTTTGGGCATTTTGCGCGCACGGGGGACGGGACCTTCAGGGGCTTATTTTGGGCGCGCCTGTGCCTGCTGCCTATTTTTGGCACACGGAGGCGCCGTAAAGTCTCATCCCATTCCGAGTCCGGGCGGACGAACTTGGCTAGCCCCTCCCCCCAAGGCTATAGCCCACCCGTTTTTTGGGCATTTTTACGGCGGACGAACTTGGGGACGGGACCTTCGGGGCTTATTTTTGGCACGGCTGTGCCCATGGCCCTATTTTCACACACAGAGGCCGTTCACAAAGTCTCGCCCCATTCCGAGTCCGCGGATTTGTTGGCCAGCCCTCCCCCAAGGCTATAGCCCACCCGTTTTTGGGCATTTTCGGGCGGACGAACTTGGACGGGACATTCGTGGGCTTATTTTTGGAGTGCGGCTGTGCGCAGCCTATTTTTGGCACACGGAGGGCGCTTGCAAAGTCTCGCCCCATTCCGAGTCCGGCGGACAAAGTTGGCCAGCCCCTCCCCACAAGGCTATAACCCACCCGTGTTTTGGGCATTTTTGCGGGGGACGAACTTGGGGACGGGACCTTCGGGGGCTTATTTTTGGATACGGCTGTGCCCGCGGCCTATTTTTGGCACATGTAGGGCGCTTGCAAAGTCTCGCCCCATTTTGAGTCCGGCGGACAAAGTTGGCCAGCCCCTCCCCCCAAGGCTATAGCCCACCCGTGTTTTGGGCATTTTTGCGGGGGACGAACTTGGGGATGGGACCTTCGGTGGCTTATTTTTGGATGCGGCTGTGCCCGCGGCCTATTTTTGGCACATGTAGGGTGCTTGCAAAGTCTCGCCCCATTCAGAGTCCGGCGGACAAAGTTGGCCAGCCCCCCCCAAGGCTATAGCCCACCCGTTTTTTTGCATTTTTGCGGCCGTGAACTTAGGGGACGGGACCTTCGAATTTTTGGCGCGCTGCGCCTGCCTATTTTTGGCACAAGGAGGGTGCTCGCAAAGTCTAGCCCCATTCCGAGTCCGGCGGACGAAGTTGGCCAGCCCCTCCCCCCAAGGCTATAGCCCACCCGTTTTTTCGGCATTTTTGCGGCGGACGAACTTCGGGACGGGACCTTCGGGGGCTTATTTTTGGGCGCGGCTGTGCCCACGGCCTATTTATGGCACATGGAGGGCGTTTGCAAAGTCTCGCCCCATTCCGAGTCCCGCGGTTGAAGTTGGCCAGCCCCTCCCCCCAAGGCTAGTCCACCCGTTTTTTGGGACTTTTTGCGGCGGACGAACTTGGGGACGGAACCTTCGGGGGCTTATTTTTGGGCGCGACTGTGCCATCTTCCTATTTTTGGCACACGGAGGGTGCTCGCAAAGTCTCGCCCCATTCCGAGTCCGGCGGACGAAGTTGGCCAGCCCCTCGCCCCAAGGCTATAGCCCACCCGTTTTTTGGGCATTTTTACGGCGGACGACCTTTGGGACGGGACCTTCGGGGGCTTAGTTTTGGGCGCGGCTATGCCCGCAGCCTATTTTTGGCACACGGAGGGCGCTCTTAAAGTCTCGCCCCATTCCGAGTCCCGCGGACTAAGTTGGCCAGCCCCTCCCCCCAAGGCTAAGGCCCACCCGTTTTTTGGGCATTTTTGCGGCGGACGAACTTGGGGACGGGACCTCCGGGGGCTTATATTTGGACGCAGCTGTGCCCACGGCCTATTTTTGGCACACGGACGGCGCTCGCAAAGTCTCGCCCAATTCCGAGTCCGGCGGATGAAGTTGGCCAGGCCCTCCCCCCAAGGCTATAGCCCACCCGTTTTTTGGGTATTTTTGCGGCGGACGAACTTGGGGACGGGACCTTCGGGGGCTTATTTTTGGGCGCGACTGTGCCCACAGGCTATTTTTGGCACACGGAGGGCGCTCGCAAAGTCTCGCCCCATTCCGAGTCCGGCGGACGAAGTTGGCCAGCCCGTCCCCCCAAGGCTATAGCCCACCCGTTTTTTGGGCATTTTTGCGGCGGACGAACTTGGGGACGGGACCTTCGGGCGCTTATTTTTGGGCAAGGCTGTGTCCGTGGCCTATTTTTGGCACGGAGGCGCTGCAAAGTCTCGCCCCATTCCGAGTCCGGCGGACAACTTGGCCAGCCCTCCCCAAGGCTATAGCCCACCCGCTTTTGGGCATTTTTGCAGCGGACGAACTTGGGACGGCCAGGACCTTCGGGCTTTTATTATTGGGAAAGGCTGTGCCCGAGTCCTATATTTGGCACACGGAGTGATCTCGCAAAGTCTCGCCCCATTCTGAGTCCGGCGGACGAACTTGGCCAGCCCCTCCCCCCAAGGCTATAGCCCACCCGTTTTTTGGGCATTTTTGCAGCGGACGAACTTGGGGACGGGACCTTCGGGCGCTTATTTTTGGGCGAGGCTGTGCCCGCGGCCTTTTTTTGGCACACGGAGGGCGCACGCAAAGTCTCGCCCCATTCCGAGTCCGGCGGACGAACTTGGCCAGCCCCTCCCCCCAAGGCTATAGCCCACCCGTTTTTTGGGCATTTTTGCGGCGGACGAACTTGGATGGGACCTTCGGGTGCTTATTTTTGGGCAAGGGTGTGGCCGCGGCCTATTTTTGGCACACGGAGGGCGCTCGCAGAGTCTCGCCCAATTCTGAGTCTGGCGGAGGAACTTGGCCAGCCCCTCCCCGCAAGGCTATAGCCAACCCATTTTTTGGGCCATTTTTGCGGCAAACGAACATGGGGACGGGACCTTCGGTCACTTATTTTTTGCAAACGGAGGGCGCTCACAAAGTCTCGCCCCATTCCAAGTCCGGCGGAAGAACTTGGCCAGCCCTCCCCCCAAGGCTATAGCCCACCCGTTTTTTGGGCATTTTTGCGTCCGACGAACTTGGGGACGGGATCTTCGGGCACTTATTTTTTGGCGCGGCTGTGCCCGCGGCATATTTTTGGCACATGGAGGGCGCTCGCAAAGTCTCGCCCCATTCCGAGTCAGGCGGACGAAGTTGGCCAGCCCCTCCACCCAAGGCTATAGCCCACCCGTTTTTTGGGCATTTTTGCGGCGGACGAACTTGGGGACGGGACCTTCGGGGGCTTATTTTTGGGCGCGGCTGTGCCCGCGGCCTATTTTTGGCACAAGGAGGGCACTCGCAAAGTCTAGCCCCATTCCGAGTCCGGCGGACGAAGTTGGCCAGCCCCTCCCCCCAAGGCTATAGCCCACCCGTTTTTTGGGCATTTTTGCGGCGGACGAACTTCGGGACGGGACCTTCGGGGGCTTATTTTTTGGCACGGCTGTGCCCGCGGCCTATTTTTCACACACAGAGGCCGCTCACAAAGTCTCGCCCCATTCCGAGTCCGGCGGACGAAGTTGGCCAGCCCCTCCACCCAAGGCTATAGCCCACCCGTTTTTTGGGCATTTTTGCGGCGGACGAACTTGGGGACGGGGCCTGCGGGGGCGTATTTTGGGCGCGCGCTGTGCCCTATTTTTTGGCACACGGAGGGCGCTCGCATAGTCTCGTCCCATTCCGTGTCCGGCGGACGAAGTTGGCCAGCCCCTCCCACCAAGGCTATAGCCCACCCGTTTTTTGGGAATTTTTGCGGCGGACGAACTTGGGGACGGGTCCTTCGGGTACTTATTTTTGGGTGCGGCAGTGACCGCGGCCTATTTTTGGCACACGGAGGGGGCTCGTAAAGTCTCGCCCCATTCCAAGTCCGGCGGACGAACTTGGCCAGCCCCTCCCCCCAAGGCTATAGCCCACCCGTTTTTTGGGCATTTTTGCGGTGGACGAACTTGGGGACGGGACCTTCGGGCAGTTATTTTTTGGCGCGGCTGTGCCCACGGCCTATTTTTAGCACACAGAGGGCTCTCGCAAAGTCTCGCCCCATTCCGAGTCCGGCGGACGAACTTGACCAGCCCCTCCCCCCAAGGCTATAGCCCACCCGTTTTTTGGGCATTTTTGCGGTGGACGAACTTGGGGACGGGACCTTTGGGCGCTTATTTTTGGGTGCGGCTGTGCCCGCGGTCTATTTTTGGCACACGGAGGGTGCTCGCAAAGTCTCGCCCCATTCCGAGTCCGGCGGACGAACTTGGCCAGCCCCTCCCCCCAAGGCTATAGCCCACCCGTTTTTTGGGCATTTTTGCGGTGGACGAACTTGGGGACGGGACCTTCGGGCAGTTATTTTTTGGCGCGGCTGTGCCCGCGGCCTATTTTTGGCACACGGAGGGCTCTCGCAAAGTCTCGCCCCATTCCGAGTCCGGCGGACGAACTTGACCAGCCCCTCCCCACAAGGCTATAGCCCACCCGTTTTTTGCGCATTTTTGCGACGAACGAACTTGGGGACGGGACCTTCGGGCACTTATTTTTGGGCGTGGCTGTGGCCGCGGCCTATTTTTTGCACACAGAGGGCGGTCGCAAAGTCTCGCCCCATTCCGAGTCCGGTGGACGAACTTGGCCAGCCCCTCCCCCCAAGGCTATAGCCCACCCGTTTTTTGGGCATTTTTGCGGTGGACTAACTTGGGGACGGGACCTTTGGGCACTTATTTTTGGGTGCGGCTGTGCCCGCGGCCTATTTTTGGCACACGGAGGGCGCTCGCAAAGTCTCGCCCCATTCCGAGTCCGGCGGACGAACTTGGCCAGCCCCTCCCCCCAAGGCTATAGCCCACCCGTTTTTTGGGCATTTTTGCAGGGGACGAACTTGGGGATGGGACCTTCGGGCGCTTATTTTTGCGCGCGGCTGTGTTCGTGGCCTAGTTTTGGTAGACGGAGGGCGTTCGCAAAGTCTCACCCCCTTCCGAGTCCGGCGGACGAACTTGGCCAGCCCCTCCCTCCAAGGATGTACCCCACCCGTTTTTTGGGCATTTTTGCGGCGGATGAACTCTGCGACGGGACCTTCGGGCATTTATTTTTGGGTGCGGATGTGCCCGCGCCCTATTTTTGGCACACTTAGGGCACTCGCAAAGTCTCGCCCGATTCCGAGTCCGGTGGACGAACTTGGCCAGCCTCCCCCAAGGCTATAGCCCACCCGCTTTTGGACATTTTTGCCGCGACAAACTTGGGGACGGGACCTTCGGGCGCTTATTTTTGGATGCGGCTGTGCCCGCGGCATATTTTTGGCATACGGAGGGCGTTCGCAAAGTCTCGCCCCATTCCAGTCCGCGACGAACTTGGCCAGCCCCTCCCCCCAAGGCTATAGCCCACCCGTTTTGGGCATTTTATCGGCGGAAGAACTTGGGGACGGGACCATCGGGCGTTTATTTTTCGGCTGTGCCTATTTTTGGCACACGGAGGGCGCTCGCAAAGTCTCGCCCAATTCCGAGTCCGCGGACGACCTGGCCAGCCCCTCCCCCAAGGCTATTGCCCCCCCGTTTTTTGGGCATTTTTGCGGCAGACGAACTTGGGGAGGACCTTCGGGTGCTTATTTTGGCGCGGCTGTGGCATGCGGACTATTTTTAGCACACGGAGGGCGCTCGCAAAGTCTCGCCCCATTCCGCGTCCGGCGGACGAGCAGCCAGCCCCTCCCCCCAAGGCTATAGCCCACCTGTTTTTGGGCATTTTGCGGCGGACGAACTTGGGTCTGGGACCTTCGGGCGCTTATTTTTGGGCGCGGCTGTGCTCGCGGACTATTTTTAGCACACGGAGGGCGCTCGCAAAGTCTCGCTCCATTCCGCGTCCGGCGGACGAACTTGGCCAGCCCCTCCCGCCAAGGCTATAGCCCACCCGTTTTTTGGGCATTTTTGCGGTGGACGAACTTGGGGACGGGACCTTCGGGCAGTTATTTTTTGGCGCGGCTGTGCCCGCGGCCTATTTTTGGCACACGGAGGGCTCTCGCAAAGTCTCGCCCCATTCCGAGTCCGGCGGACGAACTTGACCAGCCCCTCCCCACAAGGCTATAGCCCACCCGTTTTTTGCGCATTTTTGCGACGAACGAACTTGGGGACGGGACCTTCGGGCACTTATTTTTGGGCGTGGCTGTGGCCGCGGCCTATTTTTTGCACACAGAGGGCGGTCGCAAAGTCTCGCCCCATTCCGAGTCCGGTGGACGAACTTGGCCAGCCCCTCCCACAAGGCTATAGCCCACCTGTTTTTTGGGCATTTTTGCGGCGGACGAACTTGGGTACGGGACCTTCGGGCGCTTATTTTTGGGCGCGGCTGTGCTCGCGGACTATTTTTAGCACACGGAGGGCGCTCGCAAAGTCTCGCTCCATTCCGCGTCCGGCGGACGAACTTGGCCAGCCCCTCCCGCCAAGGCTATAGCCCACCTGTTTTTTGGGCATTTTTGCGGCGGACGAACTTGGGTACGGGACCTTCGGGCGCTTATTTTTAGGCGCGTCTGTGTCCGCGGCCTATTTTTGGTTGACGGAGGGCGCTCGTAAAGTCTCGCCCCATTCCGAGTCCGGCGGACGAACTTGGCCAGCACCTCCCCACAAGGCTATAGCCCACCCGTTTTTTGCGCATTTTTGCGACGGACGAACTTGGGGACGGGACCTTCGGGCACTTATTGGGCGTGGCTGTGGCAGCGGCTATTTTTGGCACACGGAGGCGCTCGCAAAGTCTCGCCCATTCCGAGTCCGCGGACGAACAGCCCCTCCCCCAAGGCCATAGCCCACCCGTTTTTGGTCATTTTGCGGCGGACGAACTTGGGGACGGGACCTTCGGGGCTTGTTTTGGGCGCGGCTGTGCCCGCGGCCTATTTTTGGTACACGGAGGGCGCTGCAAAGTCTCGCCCCATTCCGAGTCCGCGGACGGTTGGCCAGCCCTCCCCCAAGGCTATAGCCCACCCGCTTTTAGGCATTTTGCGGCGGACGAACTTCGGACGGGATCTTCGGGGGCTTATTTTTGGCCGCGGCTGTTCCCAAAGCCTATTTTTGCCACACGGAGGACGCTCGCAAAGTCTCGCTCCATTCCAAGTCCGGCGGACAAAGTTGGCCAGCCCCTCCCCCCAAGGCTATAGCCCACCCGCTTTTAGGCATTTTTGCGGACGAACTTGGGGACGGACCTTCGGGGCTTATTTTTGGGCATGGCTGTGCCTGCGGCCTATTTTTCGCACACGGAGGGTGCTCGCAAAATCTAGTCCCATTCCCGAGTCCGGGCGGACGAGTTGGCCAGCCCCTCCCCTGGGCTATAGCCCACCCGTTTTGGGCATTTTGCGGCGGACGAACTTGGGGACGGGACCTTCGGGGCTTATTTTGGGCGCGGCAGTGTCCGCGGCCTATTTTGGCACACAGAGGCCGCTCGCAAAGTCTCACCCCATTCCGAGTCCGCGGACGAGTTGGCCAGCCCTCCCCAAGGCTATAGCCCACCCGCTTTTGGGCATTTTTGCGGACGAACTTGGGGAAGGGACCTTCGGGGCTTATTTTTGGCGCGGCTGTGCCCGCGCCTATTTTTGGCACACGGCCGCTGTGTCGCCCCATTCCGAGTCCGGCGGACAGGCCTGCCCCTCCCCCAAGGCTACAGCCCACTCGTTTTTGGGCGTTTTACGAACTTGGGGACGGGACCTTCGGGGGATTATTTTTGGGCGCGGATGTGCCCGTGGCCTATTTTTGGCACACGGAGGGTGCTCGCAAAGTCTCGCCCCATTCCGAGTCCAGAGGACGAAGTTGGCCAGCCCCTCCACCCAAGGCTATAGCCCACCCGTTTTTTGGGCATTTTTGCGGCGGACGAACTTGCGGACGAGACCTTCGGGGGCTTATTTTTTGGGAGCGGCTGTGCCCGCGCCTATTTTTGGCACACAGAGGGCGTTCGCAAAGTCTCGCCCCATTCCGAGTCCGACGGACGAAGTAGGCCTGCCACTCCCCCCAAGGCTATAGCCCACCCGTTTTTTGGGCATTTTTGCAGCGGATGAAGTTGGGGACGGGACCTTCGGGTGCTTATTTTTAGGCGCGGCTGTGCCCGCGGCCTATTTTTGGCACACGGAGGCCACTCGTAAAGTCTCGACCCATTCCGAGTCCGGCGTACGAAGTGGGCCAGCCCCTCCACCCAAGGCTATAGCCCACCCGTTTTTTGGGCATTTTTGCGGCGGACGAACTTGGGGACGGGACCTTCGGGGGCTTATTTTTGGGCGCGGCTGTGCGCGCGGCCTATTTTTGGCACACGGAGGGCGCTCGCATAGTCTCGTCCCATTCCGTGTCCGGCGGACGAAGTTGGCCAGCCCCTCCCACCAAGGCTATAGCCCACCCGTTTTTTGGGCATTTTTGCGGCGGATGAACTTGGGGACGGGACCTTCGGGGGCTTATTTTTGGGTACGGCTGTGACCACGGCCTATTTTTGGCACACGGAGGGTGCTCGCAAAGTCTCGCCCCATTCTGAGTCGGACGGACGAAGTAGGCCAGCCCCTCCCCCCAAGGCTATAGCCCACCCGTTTTTTGGCCATTTTTCCGCTGGACGAACCTGGCGCCCCGGCCTTCGGGCGGTTATTATTGGGTGTGACTGTGCACGCGTCCTATTTTCGGCACGCGGAGGCCGCTCGCAAAGTCTCGCCCCATTCCGAGTCCGGCGGACGAAGTTGGCCAGCCCCTCCCCCCAAGGCTATAGCCCACCTGTTTTTTGGTCATTTTTCCGCTGGGGGGTTTGGGCGCGCCGACCTTCGGGGGGTTATTTTTGGACGCGGCTGTGCCCGCGGCCTATTTTTTACCCGTGGAGGCCGCCCGCAAAGTCTCGCCCCATTCCGAGTCCGGCGGACGAAGTGGGCCAGCCCCTCCCCCCAAGGCTATAGCCCACCCGTTTTTTTGGCCATTTTTCCACTGCACGAACTTGGTGCCCCGGTCTTCGGGCGGTTATTTTTGGGCGCGGCTGTGTCCGTGGCCTATTTTTGGCACGCGGAGGCCGCTCGCAAAGTCTCGCCCCATTCCGAGTCCGGTGGATGAAGTTGGCCAGCCCCTCCCCCCAATGCTATAGTCCACCCGTTTTTTGGCCATTTTTCCGCTGGACGATCTTGGCGCCCCGGCTTTCGGGTGGTTATTTTTGGCCGCGGCTGTGCCCACGGCCTATTTTTGGCACGCAGAGGCCGCAAAGTCTCGCCCCATTCTGAGTCCGGTGGACGGTTGGCCAGCCCTCCCCCAATGCTATAGCCCACCCGCTTTTTGGCCATTTTTCCGCTGGACGAACTTGGCGCCCGGCTGGGTGGTTATTTTTGGGTGCGGCAGACCCGCGGCCTATTTTTACGCGGAGGCCGCTGCAAAGTCTCGCCCCATTCCGAGTCTGGCGGACGAAGTTGGCCTGCCCCTCCCCCCAAGGCTATAGCCCACCCGTTTTTTGGCCATTTTTCCGCTGGGGGGTTTGGGCGCGCCGTCCTTCGGGGGGTTATTTTTGGATGCGGCTGAGCCCGCGGCCTATTTTTGGCACGCGGAGGCCGGTCGCAAAGTCTCGCCCCGTTCCGAGTCCGTGGACGGTTGGCCAGCCCTCCCCCAATGCTATAGCCCACCCGCTTTTGGCCATTTTTCCGCTGGACGAACTTGGCGCCCAGCTGGGTGGTTATTTTTGGCGTGGCTGTGCCCGCGGCCTATTTGTGGCATGCGGAGGCCGCTCGCAAAGTCTCGCCTGCCCGAGTCCGGGCGGACGGTTGGCCAGCCCCTCCCAAGGCTATAGCCCACCCGTTTTTTGGCCATTTTTCCGCTGGACGAACTTGGCGCCCCAGCTTTCGGGTGGTTATTTTTGGGCGTGGCTGTGCCCGCGGCCTATTTGTGGCATGCGGAGGCCGCTCGCAAAGTCTCGCCCCGTTCCGAGTCCGGCGGACGAAGTTGGCCAGCCCCTCCCCCCAAGGCTATAGCCCACCCGTTTTTTGGTCATTTTTCCGCTGGGGGGTTTGGGCGCGCCGACCTTCCGGGGGTTATTTTTGGACGCGGCTGTGCCCGCGGCCTATTTTTTGCACGTGGAGGCCGCTCGCAAAGTCTCGCCCCATTCCGAGTCCGGCGGACGAAGTTGGCCAGCCCCTACCCCCAAGGCTATAGCCCACCCGTTTTTTGGTCATTTTTCAGCTGGGGGGTTTCGGCGCGCCGACCTTCGAGGGTTTATTTTTGGGCGCGGCTGTGCCCACGGCCTATTTTCGGCATGCGGAGGCCGCTCGCAAAGTCTCGCCCCATTCCGAGTGTGGCGGACGAAGTTGGCCAGCCCCTCCCCCCAAGGCTATAGCCCACCCGTTTTTTTGGCCATTTTTCCACTGCACGAACTTGGCGCCCCGGCCTCCGGGCGGTTATTTTTGGCGCGCTGTGTCCGTGGCCTATTTTGGCACGCGGAGGCCGCTGCAAAGTCTCGCCCCATTCCGAGTCCGGTGGACGAAGTTGGCCAGCCCCTCCCCCCAATTTTATAGCCCACCCGTTTTTTGGCCATTTTTCCGCTGGACGATCTTGGCGCCCCGGCTTTCGGGTGGTTATTTTTGGGCGGCTGTGCCAAGCGGCCTATTTTTGGCACGTGGAGGCCACTCGCAAAGTCTCGCCCATTCCGAGTCCGGTGGACGGTTGGCCAGCCCTCCCCCAATGCTATAGCCCACCCGCTTTTTGGCCATTTTTCCGCTGGACGAATTTGGCGCCCGGCTTTCGGGTGGTTATTTTGGGCGCTGTGCTCGCGGCCTATTTTTGGCACACGGAGGGCGCCGCAAAGTCTCGCCCCATTCCGAGTCTGGCGGACGTAGGCCAGCACCTCCCCCAAGGCTATAGCCCACCCGTTTTTGGTCATTTTTCCGCTGGGGTTTTGGCGCGACCTTCGAGGGTTTATTTTGGGTGCGGCTGTGCCCACGGCCTATTTTTGGCACGCGGAGGCCCCTCGCAAAGTCTCGCCCCATTCCGAGTCTGGCGGACGAAGTGGGCCAGCCCCTCCCCCCAAGGCTATAGCCCACCTGTTTTTTGGTCATTTTTCCGCTGGGGGGTTTGGGCGCGCCGACCCTCGGGGGGTTATTTTTGGACGCGGCTGTGCCCGCGGCCTATTTTTTACCCGTGGAGGCCGCTCGCAAAGTCTCGCCCCATTCCGAGTCCGGCGGACGAAGTTGGCCAGCCCCTCCCCCCAAGGCTATAGCCCACCCGTTTTTTGGTCATTTTTCCGCTGGGGGGTTTGGGCGTGCCGACCTTCAGGGGGTTATTTTTGGACGCGGCTGTGCCCGCGGCCTATTTTTTGCACGTGGAGGCCGCTCGCAAAGTCTCGCCCCATTCCGAGTCCGGCGGACGAAGTTGGCCAGCCCCTACCCCCAAGGCTATAGCCCACCTGTTTTTTGGTCATTTTTCAGCTGGGGGGTTTCGGCGCGCCGACCTTCGAGGGTTTATTTTTGGGCGCGGCTGTGCCCACGGCCTATTTTCGGCATGCGGAGGCCGCTCGCAAAGTCTCGCCCCATTCCGAGTGTGGCGGACGAAGTTGGCCAGCCCCTCCCCCCAAGGCTATAGCCCACCCGTTTTTTTGGCCATTTTTCCACTGCACGAACTTGGCGCCCCGGCCTCCGGGCGGTTATTTTTGGGCGCGGCTGTGTCTGTGGCCTATTTTTGGCACGCGGAGGCCGCTCGCAAAGTCTCGCCCCATTCCGAGTCCGGTGGACGAAGTTGGCCAGCCCCTCCCCCCAATTTTATAGCCCACCCGTTTTTTGGCCATTTTTCCGCTGGACGATCTTGGCGCCCCGGCTTTCGGGTGGTTATTTTTGGGCGCGGCTGTGCCCGCGGCCTATTTTTGGCACGTGGAGGCCACTCGCAAAGTCTCGCCCCATTCCGAGTCCGGTGGACGAAGTTGGCCAGCCCCTCCCCCCAATGCTATAGCCCACCCGTTTTTTGGCCATTTTTCCGCTGGACGAATTTGGCGCCCCGGCTTTCGGGTGGTTATTTATGGGCGCGGCTGTGCTCGCGGCCTATTTTTGGCACACGGAGGGCGCTCGCAAAGTCTCGCCCCATTCCGAGTCTGGCGGACGAAGTAGGCCAGCACCTCCCCCCAAGGCTATAGCCCACCCGTTTTTTGGTCATTTTTCCGCTGGTGGGTTTCGGCGCGCCGACCTTCGACGGTTTATTTTGGGTGCGGCTGTGCCCACGGCCTATTTTCGCACGCTGGAGGCCGCAAAGTCTCGCCCCATTCCGAGTCTGGCGGACGGGGGCCAGCCCCTCCCCCAAGGCTATAGCCCACCCGTTTTTTTGGCCATTTTTCCACTGCACGAACTTGGCGCCCCGGCCTCCGGGCGGTTATTTTTGGGCGCGGCTGTGTCCGTGGCCTATTTTTGGCACGCGGAGGCCGCTCGCAAAGTCTCGTCCCATTCCGAGTCCGGTGGACGAAGTTGGCCAGCCCCTCCCCCCAATTTTATAGCCCACCCGATTTTTGGCCATTTTTCCGCTGGACGAACTTGGCGCCCCGTCCTTCGGGCGGTTATTTTTGGGCGCGGCTGTGCCCACGGCCTATTTTTGGCACGCGGAGGCCGCTCGAAAAGTCTCACCCCGTTCCGAGTCCGGCAGACGAAGTTGGCCAGCCCCTCCCCCCAAGGCTACAGCCCACCCGTTTTTTGGCCATTTTTTCGCTGGGGGGTTTGGGCGCGCCGACCTTCGGGGGGTTATTTTTGGGCGCCGCTGTGCCCGCAGCCTATTTTTGGCACGCGGAGGCTGCTCGCAAAGTCTCTCCCCATTCCGAGTCCGGCGGACGAAGTTGGCCAGCCCTCCCCCAAGGCTTTAGCCCACCCGTGTTTGTGGCCTTTTCCGCTGGACGGACCTTGCGCCTGCCCCGGCGGGTATTTTTGGCGCGGCTTTGGGCGCGCCTGTTTTTGCACACGAAGGCCGCCACAAAGTCTCGCCTTTCCCAGTCCGGCGGACGAAGTTGGCCAGCCCTCCCCCAAGGCTATAGCCCACCCGTTTTTGGCAATTTTTCCGCAGGGGGTTTGGGCGCGCCGACGTTCGGGGTGTTATTTGTGGGCGCGGCTGTGTCCGCCTCCTATTTCTGGCACGCCAAGGCCGCTCGCAAAGTCTCGCCCCATTCCGAGTCCGCGGACGGTTGGCCAGCCCCTCCCCAAGGCTATAGCTCACCCGTTTTTGTCCATTTTTCCGCTGGGGTTTGGGCGCGCCACCTTCGGGTGGTTATTTTGGACACGGCTGTGTCTACGGCCTATNTTTGGCAAGCGGAGGCCGCTCGTAAAGTCTCACCCTATTCCGAGTCCGGAGGACGAAGATGGGCAGCCCCTGCCCCCACGGCTATAGCCCACCTGTTTTTTGTCAATTTTTCCGCAGGGGGGTTTGGGCGCGCCGACCTTCGGTGTGTTATTTTTGGGTGCTGCTGTGCCCGTGTCCAATTTCTGGCACGCGGAGGCCGCTCGCAAAGTCTCGTCCGATTCCGAGTCCGGCGGACGAAGTTGGCCAGCCCATCCCCCCAAGGCTGTAGCCCACCTGTTTTTTTGCCATTTTTCCGCAGGGGGGTGTGGGCGCGCCGACCTTCGGAGGGTTATTTTTGGACGCAGCTGTGCCCGCGGCCTATATTTCGCACGCGGAGGCCGCTCGCAAAGTCTCGTCCCGATTCGAGTCCGGCGGACGAAGTTGGCTAGCCCCTCCCCCCAAGGCTATAGCCCACCCGTTTTTTGGCCATTTTTCCGATGGACGAACTTGGCGCCCCGGCATTCGGGCGGTTATTTTTGGGTGCAGATGTGCCCGCCGCCTATTTTCGGCATGCGGAGGCCACTCGCAATGTCTCGTCCCATTCCGAGTCCGGCGGACGAAGTGGGCCAGCCCCTCCCCCCAAGGCTATAGCCCACCCGTTTTTTGGCCATCTTTCCGCTGGGGGGTTTGGGCGCGCCGACCTTCGGGGGGTTATTTTTCAGGGCGGCTGTGCCCGCGGCCTATTTTTGACACACGGAGGCCGCTCGCATAGTCTTTCCCCATTCCGAGTCCGGTGGATTTGTTGGAGAGCCCTCCCCCAAAGGCTATAGCCCGCCCGTGTTTGTGGCCTTTTACCGCTGGACGAACTTGGCGCCCCGGCGTTCGGTCTGGTATTTTTCTGCGCGGCTGTGACCGCGGCCTATTTTTGGCACATGGAGGCGCCTGCAAAGTCTCGCCCCATTCCGAGTCCGGCGGACGAAGTGGGCCAGCCCCACACCCCAAGGCTATAGCCCACCCGTTTTTGTGGCCTTTTTCGGCTGGACGAACTTGGCGCTCCGGCCTTCGGGCGGGTATTTTTGGGCGCAGCTGTGCCCGCGGCCTATTTTTGGCACATGGAAGATCCTTGCAAAGTCTCGCGCCATTCCCAGTCCGGACGAAGTGGGCCAGCCCCACCCCCAAGGCTATAGCCCAACCGTGTTTGTGGCCTTTTTCAGCTGGACGAACCTGGCGCCCGGCCTTCGGGCGGGTATTTTTGGGCGGCTGTGCCTCGGCCTATTTTTGGCACACGGAGGAACCTCACAAAGTCTCGCGCCATTCGAGTCCGGCGGACGTAATTGGCCAGCCTCACCCCCAAGGCTATAGCCCACCCGTTTTTGTGGCCTTTACCGCTGGACGAACTTGGCGCCCGGCCTTGGGCGGGTATTTTTGGGCGCGGCTGTGCCTATTTTTGGCACACAGAGGTGCCTCGCGAAGTCTCGCGCCATTCCGAGTCCGGCGGACGAAGTGGGCCAGCCCCACCCCCCAAGGCTATAGCCCACCCGGGTTTGTGGCCTTTTTCCGCTGGACGGACGTGGCGCCCCGGCCGTCGGGCGGGTATTTTTGGGAGCCGCGGTGGGCGCGGCCGACTTTTCGCACACGGCGGTGCCTCGCACAGTCTCGCGCCATTCCGAGTCCGGCGGACGAAGTCGGCCAGCCCCACCCCCCAAGGCTATAGCCCACCCGTTTTTGTGGCCTTTTACCGCTGGACGAACTTGGCGCCCCGGCCTTCGGACGGGTATTTTTGGGCGCGGCTGTGCCCGCGGCCTATTTTTGGCACACGGAGGCGCCTCGCAAGGTCTCGCGCCATTCCTTGTCCGGCGGACGAAGTTGGCCAGCCCCACCCCCCAAGGCTATAGCCCACCCGGGTTTGTGGCCTTTTTCCGCTGGACGGACCTGGCACCCCGGCCTTCCGGCGGGTATTTTTGGGCGCGGCTGTGCCCGCGGCCTATTTTTGGCACACGGAGGTGCCTTGAAAAGTCTCGCGCCATTCCGAGTCCGGCGGACGATGTTGGCCAGCCCCACTCCCCAAGGCTACAGCCCACCCCCCAAGGCTACAGCCCACCCGTTTTTGTGGCCTTTTTCCGCTGGAAGAACTTGGCGCCCCGGCCTTCCGGTGGGTATTTTTGGGTGCGTCTGTGCCCGTGGCATATTTTTGGCACGCGGAGGCCGCTCGCAAAGTCTCGCCCCATTCCGAGTCCGGCGGACGAAGTTGGCCAGCCCTTCCCCCCAAGGCTATAGCCCACCCGTTTTTTGGCCATTTTTCCGCTGGGGGGTTTGGACGCGCCGACCTTCGGGGGGTTATTTTTGGGCAAGGCTGTGCCCGCGGCCTATTTTTGACACGCGGAGGACGCTCGCAAACTCTCTCCCCATTCCGAGTCCAGCGGACGAAGTTGGCCAGCCCCTCCCCCCAAGGCTATAGCCCACCCGTTTTTGTGGCCTTTTTAAGCTGGACGAACCTGGCGCCCCGGCCTTCGGGCGGGTATTTTTGGGGGCGGCTGTGCCCATGGCCTATTTTTGGCACACGGAGGCACCTCGCAACGTCTCGCGCCATTCCGAGTCCGGCGGACGTAATTGGCCAGCCTCACCCCCGAAGGCTATAGCCCACCCGTTTTTGTGGCCTTTTTCCGCTGGACGGACCTGGCACCCCGGCCTTCCGGCGGGTATTTTTGGGCGCGGCTGTGCCCGCGGCCTATTTTTGGCACGCGGAGGTGCCTCGAAAAGTCTCGCGCCATTCCGAGTCCGGCGGACGATGTTGGCCAGCCCCACTCCCCAAGGCTACAGCCCACCCCCCAAGGCTACAGCCCACCCGTTTTTGTGGCCTTTTTCCGCTGGAAGAACTTGGCGCCCCGGCCTTCCGGTGGGTATTTTTGGGTGCGTCTGTGCCCGTGGCATATTTTTGGCACGCGGAGGCCGCTCGCAAAGTCTCGCCCCATTCCGAGTCCGGCGGACGAAGTTGGCCAGCCCTTCCCCCCAAGGCTATAGCCCACCCGTTTTTTGGCCATTTTTCCGCTGGGGGGTTTGGACGCGCCGACCTTCGGGGGGTTATTTTTGGGCAAGGCTGTGCCCGCGGCCTATTTTTGACACGCGGAGGACGCTCGCAAACTCTCTCCCCATTCCGAGTCCAGCGGACGAAGTTGGCCAGCCCCTCCCCCCAAGGCTATAGCCCACCCGTTTTTGTGGCCTTTTTCAGCTGGACGAACCTGGCGCCCCGGCCTTCGGGCGGGTATTTTTGGGGGCGGCTGTGCCCATGGCCTATTTTTGGCACACGGAGGCACCTCGCAACGTCTCGCGCCATTCCGAGTCCGGCGGACGAAGTGGGCCAGCCCCACCCCCCAAGGCTACAGCCCACCCGTTTTTGTGGCCTTTTTCCGCTGGAAGAACTTGGCGCCCCGGCCTTCGGGTGGGTATTTTTATTGCGTCTGTGCCCGTGGTGTATTTTTGGCACACCGAGGCCGCTCAGAAGTCTCGCGCCATTCCGAGTCCGGCGGACGAAGTTGGCCAGCCCCTCCCCCCAAGGATATAGCCCACCCGTTTTTTGGCCATTTTTCAACTGGACGAACTTGGCGCCCCGTCCTTCGGGCGGTTATTTTTGGGCGCGGCTGTGCCCGCGGCCTATTTTTGGCACACGGAGACCGCTCGCAATGTCTCGCCCCATTCCGAGTCCGGCGGACGAAGTTGGCCAGCCCCTCCCCCCAAGGCTATAGCCCACCCGTTTTTTGACAATTTTTCCGCTGGGGGGTTTAGGCGTGCCGACCTTCAGGGGGTTATTTTTGGACGCGGCTGTGCCCGTGGCCTATTTTTGCCACGCGGAAGCCGCTCGCAAAGTCTCGCCCCATTCCGAGTCCGGCGGACAAAGTTGGCCAGCCCTCCTCCCAAGGCTATAGCCCACCCGTTTTTTGGCCATTTTTCCGCTGGATTAACTTGGCGCCCCGGCCTTCGGGCAGTAATTTTTGGGTGCGGCTGTGCCCACGGCCTATTTTTGGCGTACGGAGGCCGCTCGCAAAGTCTTACCCCATCCCGAGTCC
The DNA here is from genome assembly GCA_030449895.1 of Citrus mangshanensis. Classification (NCBI taxonomy): domain Eukaryota; kingdom Viridiplantae; phylum Streptophyta; class Magnoliopsida; order Sapindales; family Rutaceae; genus Citrus; species Citrus mangshanensis. Next base: position 34,319 of record JASUUJ010000039.1, read on the forward strand.
GCCGGACGAAGTGGGCCAGCCCCTGCCCCCAAGGGTTTAGCCCACCCGTTTTTTGGCCATTTTTCCGCTGGGGGGTTTGGGCGCGCCGACCTTCGTGGGGTTAGTTTTGGGCGCGGCTGTGCCCGGGACAGGCCGCTCGCCCCATTCCGAGTCCGCGGACGGTTGGCCAGCCCTCCCTAAGGCTATAGCCCACCCGTTTTTGACAATTTTTCCACTGGGGGTTTAGGCGTGCCGACCTTCAGGGGGTTATTTTGACGCGGGTGTGCCCACGGCCTATTTTTGCCTGTCTCGCCCATTCCGAGTCCGCGGACAGAGTTGGCCAGCCCTCCCCCAAGGCTATAGCCCACCCATGGCCATTTTTCCGCTGGATTAACTTGGCGCCCGGCCTTCGGGCAGTAATTTTTGGGTGCGGCTCCTACGGCCTATTTTTGGCGTGGAGGCCGCCGCAAAGTCTTGCCCCATCCCGAGTCCGGGCGGATTTAGTTGGCCAGCCCCTCGCCCCCAAGGGTTTAGCCCACCCGCTTTTGGCCATTTTTCCGCTGGGGGTTTGGGCGCTGACCTTCATGGGGTTAGTTTTGGGCGCGGCTGTGCCTGCTCATTTTTGGTACACGAAGGCCGCTCGCAAAGTCTCGCCCCATTCCAGTCCGGCGGACGGTTGGCCAGCCCCTCCCCAAGGCTATAGCCCACCCGTTTTGACAATTTTTCCACTGGGGGGTTTAGGCGTGCCGACCTTCAGGGGTTATTTTGGACGCTGGGTGTGCCCACGGCCTATTTTTGCCACGCGGAGGCTGCCGCAAAGTCTCGCCCCATTCCGAGTCCGGCGGACGTTGGCCAGCCCTCCCCCAAGGCTATAGCCCACCCGTTTTTTGGCCATTTTTCCGCTGGATTAACTTGGCGCCCCGGCCTTCGGGCAGTAATTTTTGGGTGCGGCTGTGCCCACGGCCTATTTTTGGCGTACGGAGGCCGCTCGCAAAGTCTTGCCCCATCCCGAGTCCGGCGGACGAAGTTGGCCAGCCCCTGCCCCCAAGGCTTTAGCCCACCCGTTTTTTGGCCATTTTTCTGCTGGGGGGTTTGGGCGCGCCGACCTTCGTGGGGTTAGTTTTGGGCGCGGCTGTGCCCGCGGCCTATTTTTGGTACACGAAGGCCGCTCGCAAAGTCTCGCCCCATTCCGAGTCCGGGGTACAACGTTGGCCTGCCCTCCTCCCAAGGCTATAGCCCACCCGTTTTTTGACAATTTTTCCACTGGGGGGTTTAGGCGTGCCGACCTTCAGGGGGTTATTTTTGGACGCGGGTGTGCCCACGGCCTATTTTTGCCACGCGGAGGCCGCTCGCAAAGTCTCGCCCCATTCCGAGTCCGGGCGGACGGGGCCAGCCTCCCCCAAGGCTATAGCCCACCCGTTTTTGGCCATTTTTCCGCTGGATTAACTTGGCGCCCGGCCTTCGGGCAGTAATTTTGGGTGCGGCTGTGCCCACGGCCTATTTTTGGCGTGGCGGAGGCCGCCGCAGTCTCGCCCTATCCCGAGTCCGCGGACGAAGTTGGCCAGCCCTCGCCCCCAAGGCTATCGCCCACCCGTTTTTTGCCCATTTGTCCGCTGGGGGGTTTGGGCGCGCCGACCTTCGGGGGGTTATTTTTGGGTGTGGCTGTGCCCGCGGCCTATTTTTGGCACGCGGAGGCCACTGCAGTCTCGCCCCATTCTGAGTCCGCGGACGAAGTTGGCCAGCCCTCCCCCAAGGCTATAGCCCACCCGCTTTTGGCCATTTTTCCGCTGGACGAACCAGGCGCCCGACTTTCGGCTGTTATTTTTGGCGTGGCTGTGCCCACGGCCTATTTTTGGCACGCGAGGCCACTCGCAAAGTCTCGCCCCATTGCGAGTCCGGCGGATTGACCAGCCCCTCCCCAAGGCTATAGCCCACCCGTTTTTGGCCATTTTCAGCTGGGGTTTATGCGCGCCGCCCTTCGGGGGTTATTTTGGACGCGGCTGTGGCCGCGGCCTATTTTTGGTACGCGGAGGCCACTCGCAAAGTCTCGCCCCATTCCGAGTCCGGCAGACGAAGTTGGCCAGCCCCTCCCCCCAAGGCTATAGCCCGCCCGTTTTTTGGGCATTTTTCCGCTGGACGAACTTGGTGCCCCGGCCTTCAGGCGGTTATTTTTCTGCGCGGCTGTGCCCACGGCCTATTTTTGGCACGCAGAGGCCGCTCGCAAAGTCTCGCCCCATTCCGAGTCCGGCGGTCGAAGTTGGCCAGCCCCTCCACCCAAGGCTATAGCCCACCCGTTTTTTGGCCATTTTTCAGCTGGGGGGTTTGCGTGCGCCGCCCTTCGGGGGGTTATTTTTGGACGCGGCTGTGGCCGCGGCCTATTTTTGGTACGCGGAGGCCACTCGCAAAGTCTCGGCCCATTCCGAGTCCGGCAGACGAAGTTGGCCAGCCCCTCCCCCCAAGGCTATAGCCCGCCCGTTTTTTGGGCATTTTTCCGCTGGACGAACTTGGTGCCCCGGCCTTCAGGCGGTTATTTTTCTGCGCGGCTGTGCCCACGGCCTATTTTTGGCACGCGGAGGCCACTCGCAAAGTCTCGGCCCATTCCGAGTCCGGCAGACGAAGTTGGCCAGCCCCTCCCCCCAAGGCTATAGCCCACCCGTTTTTTGGCCATTTTTCCGCTGGACGAACTTGGCACCCCGGCCTTCCGGCGTTTATTTTTGGGCGCGGCTGTGCCCGCGGCCTATTTTTTCCACACGGAGGCCGATCGTAAAGTCTCGCGCCATTCCGAGTCCGGCGGACGAAGTTGGCCAGCCCCTCCACCCAAGGCTATAGCCCACCCGTTTTTTGGTAATTTTTCCGCTGGGGGGTTTGGGCGCGCCGACCTTCGGGGGGTTATTTTTGGGCGTGGCTGTGTCCGCGGCCTATTTTCGGCACGCAGAGGCCGCTCGCAAAGTTTCGCCCCATTCCGAATCCGGCGGACGAAGTTGGCCAGCCCCTCCCCCCAAGGCTATAGCCCACCCGTTTTTTGGCCATTTTTCCGCTGGACGAACTTGGCACCCCGGCCTTCCGGCATTTATTTTTGGGCACGGCTGTGCCCGCGGCCTATTTTTTCCACACAGAGGCTGATCGCAAAGTCTCGCCCCATTCCGAGTCCGGACGAAGTTGGCCAGCCCCTCCCCCCAAGGCTATAGCCCACCCGTTTTTTGGTAATTTTTCCGCTGGGGGGCCTGGGCGCGCTGCCCTTCGGGGGGTTATTTTTGGGCGTGGCTGTGCCCGCGGCCTATTTTTGGCACGCAGAGGCCGCTCGCAAAGTCTCGCCCCATTCCGAGTCCGGCGGACGAAGTTGGCCAGCCCCTCCCCCCAAGGCTATAGCCCACCCGTTTTTTGGCCATTTTTCCGCCGGACGATTTTGGCGACCCGGCCTTCGGGCAGTTATTTTGACGCTCTCCCACGGCCTATTTTTGGCACGTGGAGGCCGCCGCAGTCTCGCCCCATTCCGAGTCCGGCTGACGGTTGGCCAGCCCCTCCCCCAAGGCAATAGCCCACCATTTTTTTGGCCATTTTTCCGCTGGAAGAACTTGGCGCCCCGGCCTTCGGGCGGTTATTTTTGGGCGCGGCTGTGCCCACGTCCTATTTTTGGCATGCAGAGGCCGCTCGCAAAGTCTTACCCCATTCCGAGTCCGGCGGACGAAGTAGGCCAGCCCCTCCCCCAAAGGCTATAGCCCACCCGTTTTTTGGGCATTTTTCCGATGGACGAACTTGGCGCCCCGGCCTTCCGGCATTTATTTTTGGGCGCGGCTGTGCCCGCGGCCTATTTTTTCCACACGGAGGCCGATCGCAAAGTCTTGCCCCATTCCGAGTCCGGCGGACGAAGTTGGCCAGCCCCTCCACCCAAGGCTATAGCCCACCCGTTTTTTGGTCATTTTTCCGCTGGGAGGTTCGGGCGCGCCGACCTTGGGGGGTTATTTTTGGGCGCGGCTGTGGCCTGGTACTATTTTTGGCACGCGGAGGCCGCTCGCAATATCTCGCCCCATTCTGAGTCCGGCAGACGAAGTTGGCCAGCCCATCCCCCCAAGGCTATAGCCCACCCATTTTTTGGGCATTTTTCCACTGGATGAACTTGGCGCCCCGGCCTTCGGGCCGTTATTTTTGGGAGCGGCTGTGCACGTGGCCTGTTTTTGGCATCGCTGGAGGCCGCAAAGTCTCGCCCATTTCGAGTCCGCGGACGAGAGTGGGCCAGCCCTCCCAAGGCTATAGCCCACCCGCTTTTTTGGGCATTTTTTTTGGGCCGCTGACGAACTTGGCCCAGCCATCGTCAGTTATTTTTCATGGCTGCGCGGCCTATTTTTGCTAAGTGCACATTTTTGGGCAGTCTGAAGTTGGCCCAGCCTCCCCCAAGGCTATAGCCCACCCGTTTTTGGCCATTTTCTGGAGGCCCATTCCGTTATTTTTGGCTGACCCTATTTTTGCACGCAGAGGCCGCTCGCAAAGTCTCGCCCCATTCAGTCCGAGGCGGACGAAGTTGGCCAGCCCCCCTCCCCCAAGGCTATAGCCCACCCGTTTTTGGCCATTTTTCCGTTGGGTTTGGGCGCGCCACCTTTGGGGGATATTTTTGGGCGCGGATGAGCCCGCGGCTTATTTTTGGCATGCGCCGCCGCAAGCCCATCTCGCCCATTCCGAGTCCGCGGATGAAGGCCAGCCTCCCCCAAGGCTATAGCCCACCCGCTTTTGGCCATTTTTCCGCATTTTGGGCTTATTTTTGGCGCGGCTGTGCACACGGGAATTCGAGTCCGGCAGCGGCCCCCTCCCCCCAAGGCTATAGCCCACCCGCTTTTTTGGCATTTTTCCGCTGCGCGCCGACCTTTATTTTTGGGCGCGGCTGTGCCTATTTTTGGTACGCGGAGACCGCTCGCAAAGTCTCGCCCCATTCCGAGTCCGGCGGACGAAGTTGGCCAGCCCCTCCCCCCAAGGCTATAGCCCACCCGTTTTTTGGCCATTTTTCCGTTGGGGGTTTGGGCGCGCCGACCTTTGGGGGGATATTTTTGGACGCGGATGAGCCCGCAGCTTATTTTTGGCATGCGGAGGGTGCTCGCAAAGTCTCGCCCCATTCCGAGTCCGGCGGATGAAGTTGGCCAGCCCCTCCCCCCAAGGCTATAGCCCACCCGTTTTTTGGCCATTTTTCCGCTGGGGGGTTTGGGTGCGCCGACCTACGGGGGGTTATTTTTGGGCGCGGCTGTGCCCGCGGCCTATTTTTGGTACGCGGAGGCCGCTCGCAGTCTCGCCCCATTCCGAGTCCGGGCGGATTTGTTGGCCAGCCCTCCCCCAAGGCTATAGCCCACCCGTTTTTGGCCATTTTTCCATTGGGGGTTTGGGCTCGCCGACCTACGGGCAGTTATTTTTGGGCGCTGTGACCGCTATTTTTGGCACGCGGAGGCCACTTGCAAAGACTCGCCCCATACCGAGTCCCGGGGACGAAGATGGCCAGCCCCTCCCCCCAAGGATATAGCCCACCCGTTTTTGGCCATTTTTCCTCTGGGGGGTAATGGCGCGCCTACCTTCTGGGTGTTATTATTTGGCTCTGCTGTGCCCACGGCCTATTTTTGGCAAGCGAAGGCCGCTCAAAAAGTCTCGCGCCTTTCCGAGTCCTGGGGACGAAGTTGGCCAGCCCCTCCCCCCAAGGCTATAGCCCACCCGATTTTTGGCCATTTCTCCGCTGGACGAACTTGGCGCCCCGGCCTTCGGGCGGTTATTTTTGGGCACAGCTGTGCCCGTGGCCTATTCTTGGCACGCGGTGGCCGCTCGCAAAGTTTCACCCGATTCTGAGTCCGGCGGATGAAGTTAGCCAGCCCCTCCCCCCAAGGCTATAGTCCACCCGTTTTTTGGCCATTTTTCCGCAGGACGAACTTGGCGCCCTGGCCTTCGGGCAGTTATTTTTGGACGCGGATGTGCCCGCGGCCTATTGTTGGCACACGGAGGCCGCTCACAAAGTCTCGGCCCATTCCGAGTCCGGCTGATGAAGTTTGCCTGCCACTCCCCCCAAGGCTATAGCCCACCCGTTTTTTCGTCATTTTTCCGCTGGGGGTTTGGGCGCGACCCACGGGGTTATTTTTGGCGCCTTGCCTGCGGCCTATTTTTGCCATGCGGAGGCCGCCGCAAAGTCTCGCCCCATTCCGAGTCCGGCGGACGGCGGCCAGCGCCTCCCCAAGGCTATAGCCCACCCGTTTTTGGCCATTTTTCCATTGGGGGTTTGGGCTCGCCGACCTACGGGTAGTTATTTTTGGGCGCGCTGTGACCGCGGCCTATTTTTGGCACGCTGGAGGCCGCTTGCAAAGTCTCGCCCATTCCGAGTCCGGGACGGTTGGCCAGCCCTCCCCCAAGGCTATAGCCCACCCGTTTTTGGCCATTTTTCCTCTGGGGGTTTGGGCGCGCCTACCTTCTGGGGTTATTTTGGGCGCGGCTGTGCCTATGTTTGGCACGTGGAGGCCGCTGCAGTCTCGCCCCATACCGAGTCCAGCGGACGAATTTGGCCAGCCCCACCCCCCAAGCCTATAGCCCACCCGATTTTTGGCCATTTTTCCGCTGGACGAACTTGGCGCCCGGCCTTCGGGCGGTTATTTTGGGCGCAGCTGAGCCTATTCTTGGCACGCGGTGGCCGCTCGCCAAGTTTCACCCCATTCTGAGTCCGGCGGATGAAGTTAGCCAGCCCCTAACCCAAAGGCTATAGTGCACCCGTTTTTTGGCCTTTTTTCCGCTGGACGAACTTGGCGCCCAGCCTTCGGCGGTTATTTTTGGGCACGGCTGTGCCTGCCTATTTTTGGCACGCGGAGGCCGCAAAGTCTCGCCCCATTCCGAGTCCGGCGGACGAAGTGGGCCAGCCCCTCCCCAAGGCTATAGCTCACCCGCTTTTGGCCATTTTTCCGCTGGACGAACTTGGCGCCCGGCCTTCGGCGGTTATTTTTGGCACGGCTGTGCCCGTGCCCTATTTTTGGCACGTGGAGGCCGCTCGCAAAGTCTCGTCCCATTCCGAGTGCGGCGGACGGTTGGCCAGCCTCTCCCCAAGGCTATAGCTCACCCGTTTTTGGCCATTTTTCCGCTGGACGAACTTGGCGCCCCGGCCTTCGGGCGGTTATTTTTGGGCGCGGCTGTGCCCGTGGCCTATTTTTGATACGCAGAGGCCACTCGCAAAGTCTCACCCCATTCTGTGTCCGGCGGATGAAGTCGGCCAGCCTCTCCCCTCAAGGCTATAGCCCACCCGTTTTTTGGCCATTTTGCCGTTGGACGAACTTGGCGCCACGGCCTTCGGGCTGTTATTTTTGGGCGCGGCTGTACCCGTGGCCTATTTTTGTTACACGGAGGCCGCTCGCAAAGTCTCGCCCCATTTTCCGGTGGGGGGTGTTGGCGCCCCAATCTTCGGGCACTCATTGTCGGGCGCGGCTGTGCCCTAGGCCTATTTTTGGCACATGGAGGGGCCTCAAAAAGTCTCGCCCCATTCTGAGTCCGGCGGACGAACTTCGTTAGCCCCACCCCCCAAGGCTATAGCCCATCCGTTTTTTTGGCCATTTTCCGCAAAATGGGGTGTGTTGGCGCCGCGACCTATGGGAGCTTATTTTTGGGCACGGCTTTGCCCGCGGCCTATTTTTGGGACACGGAGGGGCCTCGTAAAGTCTCGACCCATTCCGAGTCCGGCGGACAAACTTCGCCAGCCCCACCCCCCAAGGCTATAGCCCACCCGTTTTTGTGGCTTTTTTCCGATGGACGAACTTGGCGCCGCGACCTTTGGGCGCTTATTTTTGTGCGCGGCTGTACCCGCGGCCTATTTTTCGCACATGGAAGGGCCTTGTAAAGTCTTGCCCCATTCCGAGTCCGGCGGACGAACTTCGCCAGCCCAACCCACCAATGCTATAGCCCACCCGTTTGTGTGGCTTTTTTACGCTGGACGAACTTGGCGCCGCGACCTTCGGCGCTTATTTTTGGGCTCGGCTGTGCCCGCGACCTATTTTTTGCACACGGAGGGGCCTCGCAAAGTCTCGCCCCATTCCGAGTCCGGCGGACGAACATCGCCATCCCCAACCCCCAAGGCTATAGCCCACCCAATTTTGTGGCATTCCCGCTGGACGAAGTTGGCGCCCCGGCCTTCGGGTGCTTATTTTTGGGCGCGGATGTGCTTGCGGGCTATTTTTGGCACACGGAGGGGCCTCGCAAAGTCTCACCCCATTCCGAGTCCGGCGGACAAACTTTGCCATCCCCACCCCCCAAGGCTATAGCCCACCCGAATTTTGGCCATTTTCCGGTGGGGGGTGTTGTCGCCCCTTCGGGCACTCATTGTTGGGCGCGGCTGTGCCCTAGGCCTATTTTTGGCACATGGAGGGGCCTCAAAAAGTCTCGCCCCATTCTGAGTCCGGCGGACGAACTTCGTTAGCCCCACCCCCCAAGGCTATAGCCCATCCGTTTTTTTGGCCATTTTCCGCAAAATGGGGTGTGTTGGCGCCGCGAACTACGGGAGCTTATTTTTGGGCGCGGCTTTGCCCGCGGCCTATTTTTTGGACACGGAGGGGCCTCACAAAGTCTCGACCCATTCCGAGTCCGGCGGACAAACTTCGCCAGCCCTACCCCCCAAGGCTATAGCCCACCCGTTTTTGTGGCTTTTTTCCGATGGCCAAACGTGGCGCCGCGACCTTTGGGCACTTATTTTTGTGCGCGGCTGTACCCGCGGCCTATTTTTCGCACATGGAGGGGCCTTGTAAAGTCTCGCCCCATTCCGAGTCCGGCGGACGAACTTCGCCAGCCCCACCCCCCAAGGCTATAGCCCACCCGTTTTTGTGGCTTTTTTCCGCTGGACGAACTAGGCGGCGCGACCTTCGGGCACGGCTGTGCCCACGGCCTATTTTTGGCACACGGAGGGGCCTCGCAAAGTCTCACCCCATTCCGAGTCCGGGACGAACTTCGCCAGCCCAACCCCCAAGGCTATAGCCCACCCGTTTTGTGGCTTTTTCCGATGGACGAACGTGGCGCCGCGACCTTTGGGCACTTATTTTTGTGCGCGGCTGTACCTGCCTATTTTTCGCACATGGAGGGGCCTTGTAAAGTCTCGCCCCATTCCGAGTCCGCGGACGAACTACGCCAGCCCGATCCCCCAAGGCTATAGCCCACCCGTTTTTGTGGCTTTTTTCCGCTGGACGAACTTGGCGCCGCGACCTTCGGGCACGGCTGTGCCCACGGCCTATTTTTGGCACACGTAGGGGCTCGCAAAGTCTCGCCCCATTCCGAGTCCGGCGGACGAACATCGCCAGCCCCACCCCCCAAGGCTATAGCCCACCCGTTGTTGTGGCTTTTTTCCGCTGGACGAACATGGCGCCCCGGCCTTCGGGTGCTTATTTTTGGGCTGGGATGTTCCCGCGGCCTATTTTTGGCACACGGAGGGGCCTTGCAAAGTCTTGCCCCATTCCGAGTCCGGCGGACGAACTTCGCCATCCCCACCCCCCAAGGCTATAGCCCACCCATTTTTTTGGCCATTTTCCGGTAGGGGGTGTTGGCGGCCCGACCTTCGGGAGCTTATTTTTGGGTGCAGCAGTGCCCGCGGCCTATTTTTGGCACACAGAGGGGCCTCGCAAAGTCTTGCCCCAATCCGAGTCTGGCGGATCAACTTCGCCAGCCCCACCCGCCAAGGCTATAGCCCATCCGTTTTTTTGGCCATTCTCCGCAAAATGGTGGGTGTTGGCGCCGCGACCTTCGGGAGCTTATTTTTGGGCTCGGCTGTGCCCGCGCCGTATTTTTGGTACACGGAGGGGCCTCGCAAAGTCTCGCCTAGTCCGGCGTACGAACTTCACCAGCCCCACCCCCCAAGGATATAGCCCACCCGTTTTTGAGGCTTTTTTCCGCTGGACGAACTTGGCGCCGCGACCTTCGGGCGCGGCTTTACCCGCGGCCTATTTTTCGCACACGGAGGGGCCTCGCAAAGTCTCACCCCATTCCGAGTCCGGCGGACGAACTTCGCCAGCCCCACCCGCCAAGGCTATTGCCCATCCGTTTTTTTGGCCATTCTCCGCAAAATGGGGGGTGTTGGCGCCGCGACCTTCGGGTCCTTATTTTTGGGCACGGCTGTGCCCGCGGCCTATTTTTGGCACACGGAGGGGCCTCGCAAAGTCTCCCCCCATTCCGAGTCCGGCGGACGAACTTCGCCAGCCCCACCCCCCAAGGCTATAGCCCACCCGTTTTTGAGGCTTTTTTCCGCTGGACGAACTTGGCGCCTCAGCCTTCGGGCACTTATTTTTGGGCGCGGCCGTGCCCACGGCCAATTTTTGGCGCACGGAGGGACCTCACAAACTCTCGCCCCATTCCGAGTCCGGCGTACGAACTTCGCCAGCCCCACCCCCCAAGGCTATAACCCACCCGTTTTTGTGGCTTTTTTCCGCTGGACAAACTTGGCGCCCCGGCCTTCGGGTGCTTATTTTTGGGTGCGGATGTGCCCGTGGCCTATTTTTGGCACATGGAGAGGCTCGCAAAGTCTCACCCCATTCCGAGTCCGGCGGACGAACATCGCCAGCCCCACCCCCCATAGCTATAGCCCACCCGTTTTTGTGGCTTTTTTCCGCTAGACGAACTTGGCGCCCCGGCCTTCTGGTGCTTATTTTTGGGCTGGGATGTTCCCACGGCCTATTTTTGGCACACGGAGGGGCCTCCCAAAGTCTCGCCCCATTCCGAGTCCGGCGGACGAACATCGCCAGCCCCACCCCCCAAGGCTATAGCCCGTCCGTTTTTTTGGCCATTCTCCGCAAAATGGGGGGTGTTGGCGCCGTGACCTTTGGGAGCTTATTTTTGGGCGCAGCTGTACCCACGGCATATTTTTGGCACATGGAGGGCCCTCGCAAAGTCTCGCCCCATTCCGAGTCCGGCGGACGAACTTCGCCAGCCCCACCCCCCAAGGCTATAGCCCACCCGTTTTTGTGGCTTTTTTCCGCTGGACGAACTTGGCGCCCCGGCCTTCGGGCTCTTATTTTTGGGCGCGGATGTGCCCGCAGCCTATTTTTGGGCGTGGCTGTGCCCGCGGCATATTCTTGGCACACGGATGGGACTCGTACAGTCTCGCCCCATTCCGAGTTAGGCAGCCGAACTTCGCCAGCCCCACCCCCCAAGGCTATAGCCCACCCGTTTTTTTGGCCATTTTCCGCAAAATGGGTGGTGTTGGCGCCGCGACTTTCGGGAGCTTATTTTTGGGCGCGGCTGTGCCCGCGGCCTATTTTTGTCACACGGAGGGGACTCGCAAAGTCTCGCCCATTCCGAGTCCAGCGGGCGAACTTCGCCAGCCCCACCCCCCAAGGCTATAGCCCACCCGTTTTTGTGGCTCTTTTCCGCTGGACGAACTTGGCGCCGCGACCTTCGGGGGCTAATTTTTGGGCGCGGCTGTACACGCGCCAATTTTTCGCACACGGAGGGGCCTCAAAAGTCTCGCCGCATTCCGAGTCCGCGGACAAACTTCGCCAGCCCACCCCAAGGCTATAGCCCACCCGTTTTGTGGCTTTTTCCGCTGGACGAACTTGTCCCCGCTACCTTCCCGGGCTAATTCTTGCGCTCGGCTTTACACTCGGCCTATTTTGCTCACACGGAGGGGCCTCGCAAAGTCTCCCCCCATTCCGAGTCCGGCGGACAAACTTCGCCAGCCCCACCCCCCAAGGCTATGGCCCACCCGTTTTTGTGGCAATTTTCCGCAAGAAGAACTTGGCGCCGCGACGGTCGGGAGCTTATTAATGGGCGAGGCTGTACACGCGGCCTATTTTTTGCACACGGAGGGGCCTCGCAAAGTCTCACACCATTCCGAGTCCGGCGGACGAACTTCGCCAGCCCCACCCCCCAAGGCTATAGCCCACCCGTTTTTTTGGCCATTTTCCGCTGGGGGGTGTTGGCGCCCACTTCGTGCACTTTTTTTTTGGGCGCGTTTGTGCCTATTCTTGGCACACGGATGGGACTCGTATAGTCTCGCCCCATTCCGAGTTCGGCGGACGAACTTCGCCAGCCCCACCCCCCAAGGCTATAGCCCACCCGTTTTTTTGGCCATTTTCCGCAAAATGGGGGGTGTTGGCGCCGTGACTTCCGGGAGCTTATTTTTGGTCGCGGCCGTGCCCGTGGCCTAGTTTTGTCACACGGAGGGGCCTCGCAAAGTCTCGCCCGTTCCGAGTCCGGCGGACGAACTTCGCCAGCCCCAACCCGCAAGGCAATAGCGCACCCGTTTTTGTGGTTTTTTTCCGCTGGACGAACTTGGCGCCGCGACCTTCGGGCGCTTATTTTTGGGCGCGGCTGTATCCGTGCCCTATTTTTCACACACGGAGGGGCCTCGCAAAGTCGCGCCCCATTCCGAGTCCGGGCGCACCAACCGCCAGCCCCACCACCCAAGGCTATAGCCCACCCGTTTTTTTGGCCATTTTCCACAAAATGGGGGGTGTTGGCGCCGCGACCTTCGGGAGCTTATTTCTTTACGCGGCTCTGCCCGTGGCCTATTTTTGTCACACAGAGGGGCCTCGCAAAGTCTCGCCCCATTCCGAGTCCGGCGGACGAACTTCGCCAGCCCCACCCCCCAAGGCTATAGCCCATCCTTTTTTTTGGCCATTTTCCGCAAAATGGGGGGTGTTGGCGCCGCGACCTTCGGGAGCTTATTTTTGGGCGCGGCTGTGCCCGCGGGTTATTTTTGACACACGGAGGGGCCGCGCAAAGTCTCGCCACATTCCGAGTCCGACGGGCGAACTTCGCCAGCCCCACCCCCCAAGGCTATGGCCCACCCGTTTTTGTGGCTTTTTTCCGCTGGACGAACTTGGCGCCGTCACCTTCGGGGGCTAATTTTTGGGCGCGGCTGTACACTCGGCTTATTTTTCGCACACGGAGGGGCCTCGCAAAGTCTCGCCCCATTCCGAGTCCGGCAGACAAACTTCGCAAGCCCCACCCCCCAAGGCTATAGTCCACCCGTTTTTGTGGCTTTTTTCCGCTGGACGAACTTGGCGACGCGAACTTCGGGAGATTATTTTTGGTCGCGGCTGTACCCGCGGCCTATTTTTCGCACACGGAGGGGCCTAGCAAAGTCACGCCCAATTCCGAGTCCGGCGGATGAACTTCGCAAGCCCCACCCCCCAAAGCTATAGCCCACCCGTTTTTGTGGCTTTTTTACGCTGGACGTACTTGGCACCCCGGCCTTCGGGCTCTTATTTTCGGGTGCGGATTTTCCCACGGCCTATTTTTGGCACACGGAGGGGCCTCGAAAAGTCTCGCCCCATTCCGAGTCCGGCGAACCAACTTCGCTAGCCCCACCCCCAAAGGCTATAGCCCACCCGTTTTTTTGGCCACTTTCCGCTGGGGGGTGTTGGCGCCCCGACCTTCGGGCGCTTATTTTTGGGCTGTGCCAAGCCTATTTTTGGCACACTGAGGGGCCTCGCAAAGTCTCATCCCATTCCAAGTCCGGCGGACGATCTTCGCCAGCCCCACCCCCCAAGGCTATAGCCCATCCGCTTTTTTGGCCATTTTCCGCAAAATGGGGGGTGTTGGCGCCGCGACCTTCGGGAGCTTATTTTTTGGCGTGGCTGTGCCCGCGGCCTATTTTTGTCACACGGAGGGGCCTCGTAAAGTCTCGCCCATTCCGAGTCCGGCGGACGAACTTCGCCAGCCCCACCCCCCAAGGCAATAGCCCACCCGTTTTTGTGGCTTTTTTCCGCTGGGCGAACTTGGCGCCGCGACCTTGGGCGCTTATTTTTGCGCGGCTGTGGCGCGGCCTATTTTGAACACGGAGGGGCCTCGTAAAGTCGCGCCCCATTCCGAGTCCGGCGGAGGAACTTCGCCAGCCCCACCCCCCAAGGCTATAGCACACCCGTTTTTGTGGCTTTTTTCCGCTTGGCGAACTTGGCACCGCGACCTTCGGGCACTTATTTTTGGGCGCCGCTGTGCCTGCGGCCTATTTTTGGCACACGGAGGGGCCTCGCCAAGTCTCGCCCCATTCCGAGTTCGGCGGAGGAACTTCGCCAGCCCCACCCCCCAAGGCTATAGCCCACCCGTTTTTGTGGCTCTTTTCCGCTGGACGAACTTGGCGCCGCGACCTTCGGGGGCTAATTTTTGGGCGCGGCTGTACACGCGGCCTATTTTTCGCACACGGAGGGGCCTCGCAAAGTGTCGCCCCATTCCGAGTCCGGCGGACAAACTTCGCCAGCCCACCCCCAAGGCTATAGCCCACCCATTTTTGTGGCTTTTTTCCGCTGGACGAACTTGGCGCTGCGAACTTCGGGCGATTATTTTTGGTCGCGGCTGTACCCGCGGCCTATTTTTCGCACACGGAGGGGCCTAGCAAAGTCACGCCCAATTCCGAGTCCGGCGGACGAACTTCGCAAGCCCCACCCCCCAAGGCTATAGCCCACCCGTTTTTGTGGCTTTTTTACGCTGGACGTACTTGGCACCCCGGCCTTCGGGCTCTTATTTTCGGGTGCGGATTTTCCCACGGCTTATTTTTGGCACACGGAGGGGCCTCGCAAAGTCTCACCCCATTCCGAGTCCGGCGAACCAACTTCGCCAGCCCCACCCCCAAAGGCTATAGCCCACCCGTTTTTTTGGCCATTTTCCGCTGGGGGGTGTTGGCGCCCCGACCTTCGGGCTCTTATTTTTGGGCGCGGCTGTGCCCGCGGCGTATTTTTGGCACACTGAGGGGCCTCGCAAAGTCTCACCCCATTCCAAGTCCGGCGGACGATCTTCGCCAGGCCCACCCCCCAAGGCTATAGCCCACCCGTTTTTTTGGCCATTTTCCGCAAAATGGGTGGTGTTGGCGCCGCGACTTTCGGGAGCTTATTTTTGGGCGCGGCTGTGCCCGCGGCCTATTTTTGTCACACGGAGGGGACTCGCAAAGTCTCGCCCATTCCGAGTCCAGCGGGCGAACTTCGCCAGCCCCACCCCCCAAGGCTATAGCCCACCCGTTTTTGTGGCTCTTTTCCGCTGGACGAACTTGGCGCCGCGACCTTCGGGGGCTAATTTTTGGGCGCGGCTGTACACGCGGCCTATTTTTGGCACACGGAGGGGCCTCGCAAAGTCTCGCCCCATTCCGAGTCCGGCGGACAAACTTCGCCAGCCCACCCCCAAGGCTATAGCCCACCCGTTTTTGTGGCTTTTTTCCGCTGGACGAACTTGGCGCCGCGACCTTCGGGGGCTAATTTTTGGGCGCGGCTGTACACGCGGCCTATTTTTCGCACACGGAGGGGCCTCGCAAAGTCTCGCCCATTCCGTGTCCGGCGGACGAACTTCGCCAGCCCCACCCCCCAAGGCAATAGCCCACCCGTTTTTGTGGCTTTTTTCCGCTGGGCGAACTTGGCGCCGCGACCTTCGGGCGCTTATTTTTGGGCGCGGCTGTGGCCGCGGCCTATTTTTGGGACACGGAGGGGCCTCGTAAAGTCTCGCCCCATTCCGAGTCCGGCGGAGGAACTTCGCCAGCCCCACCCCCCAAGGCTATAGCACACCCGTTTTTGTGGCTTTTTTCCGCTTGGCGAACTTGGCACCGCGACCTTCGGGCGCTTATTTTTGGGCGCCGCTGTGCCTGCGGCCTATTTTTGGCACACGGAGGGGCCTCGCAAAGTCTCGGCCCATTCCGAGTTCGGCGGAGGAACTTCGCCAGCCCCACCCCCCAAGGCTATAGCCCACCCGTTTTTGTGGCTCTTTTCCGCGGGACGAACTTGGCGCCGCGACCTTCGAGGGCTAATTTTTGGGCGCGGCTGTACACGCGGCCTATTTTTCGCACACGGAGGGGCCTCGCAAAGTCTCGCCCCATTCCGAGTCCGGCGGACAAACTTCGCCAGCCCACCCCCAAGGCTATAGCCCACCCGTTTTTGTAGCTCTTTTCCGCTGGACGAACTTGGCGCCGCGACCTTCGGGGGCTAATTTTTGGGCGCGGCTGTACACGCGGCCTATTTTTCGCACACGGAGGGGCCTCGCAAAGTCTCGCCCCATTCCGAGTCCGGCGGACAAACTTCGCCAGCCCACCCCCAAGGCTATAGCCCACCCGTTTTTGTGGCTTTTTTCCGCTGGACGAACTTGGCGCCGGGACCTTCGGGGGCTAATTTTTGGGCGCGGCTGTACACGCGGCCTATTTTTTGCACACGGAGGGGCCTCGCAAAGTCTCACCCCATTCCGAGTCCGGCGGACGAACTTCGCCAGCCCCACCCCCCAAGGCTATAGCCCACCCGTTTTTTCGGCCATTTTCCGCTGGGGGGTGTTGGCGCCCCGACCTTCGGGCACTTATTTTTGGGCGCGTTTGTGCCCGCGGCCTATTCTTGGCACGGGGATGGGACTCGTACAGTCTCGCCCCATTCCGAGTTCGGCGGACGAACTTCGCCAGCCCCACCCCCCAAGGCTATAGCCCACCCGTTTTTTTGGCCATTTTCCGCAAAGTGGGGGGTGTTGGCGCCGCGACTTTCGGGAGCTTTTTTTTGGTCGCGGCCGTGCCCGTGGCCTAGTTTTGTCACACGGAGGGGCCTCGCAAAGTCTCGCCCGTTCCGAGTCCGGCGGACGAACTTCGCCAGCCCCAACCCGCAAGGCTATAGCCCACCCGTTTTTGTGGTTTTTTTACGCTGGACGTACTTGGCACCCCGGCCTTCGGGCTCTTATTTTCGGGTGCGGATTTTCCCACGGCCTATTTTTGGCACACGGAGGGGCCTCGCAAAGTCTCGCCCCATTCCGAGTCCGGCGAACCAACTTCGCCAGCCCCACCCCCAAAGGCTATAGCCCACCCGTTTTTTTGGCCATTTTCCGCTGGGGGGTGTTGGCGCCCCGACCTTCGGGCACTTATTTTTGGGCGCGGCTGTGCCCGCGGCCTATTTTTGGCACACTGAGGGGCCTCGCAAAGTCTCACCCCATTCCAAGTCCGGCGGACGATCTTCGCCAGCCCCACCCCCCAAGGCTATAGCACACCCGTTTTTGTGGCTTTTTTCCGCTTGGCGAACTGGGCACCGCGACCTTCGGGCGCTTATTTTTGGGCGCCGCTGTGCCTGCGGCCTATTTTTGGCACACGGAGGGGCCTCGCAAAGTCTTGCCCCATTCCGAGTTCGGCGGAGGAACTTCGCCAGCCCCACCCCCCAAGGCTATAGCCCACCCGTTTTTGTGGCTCTTTTCCGCTGGACGAACTTGGCGCCGCGACCTTCGGGGGCTAATTTTTGGGCGCGGCTGTACAATCAGCCTATTTTTCGCACACGGAGGGGCCTCGCAAAGTCTCGCCCCATTCCGAGTCCGGCGGACAAACTTCGCCAGCCCACCCCCAAGGCTATAGCCCATCCGTTTTTGTGGCTTTTTTCCGCTGGACGAACTTGGCGCCGCGACGTTCGGGGGCTAATTTTTTGGCGCGGCTGTACACGCGGCCTATTTTTCGCACACGGAGGGGCCTCGCAAAGTCTCGCCCCATTCCGAGTCCGCCGGTCAAAATTCGCCACCCCCACCCCCCAAGGCTATAGCCCACCCGTTTTTGTGGCTTTTTTCCACTGGACGAACTTGGCGCCGCGACCTTCTGGCGCTTATTTTTGGGCGCGCTGTACCACGGCCTATTTTTCACACACGGAGGGGCCTCAAATTCTCACCCCATTCTGAGTCCGGCGGACAAACTTCGCCAGCCCCACCCCCCCAGGCTATAGCCCACCCGTTTTTGTTGCTTTTTTACGCTGGACGAACTTGGCACCCTGCCTTCGGAGCTTCTTTTGGCGCGGCTGTGCCCGTGGCCTATTTTTGGCACACGGAGAGGCCTCTCAAAGTCTCGCCCCATTCCGAGTCCGGCAGACGAACTTCGCCAGCCCCACCCCCCAAGGCTATAGGCCAGCCGTTTTTTTTGCCATTTTCCGCAAAATGGGGGTGTTAGCGCCGCGACCTTCGGGAGCTTATTTTTTACTGCGGCTCTTCCCGTGGCCTATTTTTGGCACATGGAGGGGCCTCACAAAGTCTCGGCCCATTCCGAGTCCGGCGGACGAACTTCGCCAGCCCCACCCCCCAAGGCTATAGCCAATCCGTTTTTTTTGCCATTTTCCGAAAAATGGGGGGTGATGGCGCCGCGACCTTCGGGAGCTTATTTTTTGGCGCGGCTGTGCCCACGGCCTATTTTTGTAAAACGGAGGGGCCTCGCAAAGTCTCGCCCATTCCGAGTCCGGCGGACGAACTTCGCCAGCCCCACCCCCCAAGGCAATAGCCCACCCGTTTTTGTGGCTTTTTTCCGCTGGGCGAACTTGGCGCCGCGACCTTCGGGCGCTTATTTTTGGGCGCGGCTGTGGCGACAGCCTATTTTTGGCACATGGAGGGGCCTCGTAAAGTCTCGCCCCATTCCGAGTCCGGCGGAGGAACTTCGCCAGCCCCACCCCCCAAGGCTATAGCACACCCGTTTTTGTGGCTTTTTTCCGCTTGGCGAACTGGGCACCGCGACCTTCGGGCGCTTATTTTTGGGCGCCGCTGTGCCTGCGGCCTATTTTTGGCACACGGAGGGGCCTCGCAAAGTCTCGCCCATTCCGAGTCCGGCGGTCGAACTTCGCCAGCCCCACCCCCCAAGGGTATAGCCCACCCGTTTTAGTGGCTTTTTTCCGCTGGACGAACTTGGCGCCGCGACCTTCGAGCGCTTATTTTTGGGCGCGGCTGTGCCCGCGACCTATTTTCGGCACATGGAGGGGCCTCGCAAAGTCTCGCCCCATTCCGAGTCCGGCGGACGAGCTTCGCAAGCCCAACCCCCCAAGACTATAGCCCACCCGTTTTTTTGGCCATTTTCCACAAAATGGGGGGTGTTGGTGCGGCGACCTTCGGGAGCTTATTTTTTGCGCGGCTCTGCCCGTGGCCTATTTTTGTCACACGGAGGGGCCTCGCAAAGTCTCGCCCCATTCCGAGTCGGGCGGACAAACTTCGCCAGCCCCACCCCCAAAGGCTATAGCCCACCCGTTTTTTTGGCCATTTTCCGCTTGGGGGTGTTGGCGCCCCGACCTTCGGGCGCTTATTTTTGTGCGCGGCTGTGCCCGCGGCCTATTTTTGGCACACTGAGGGGCCTCGCAAAGTCTCACCCCATTCCAAGTCAGGCGGACGATCTTCGCCAGCCCCACCCCCCAAGGCTATAGCCCATCCGTTTTTTTGGCGATTTTCCGCAAAATGGGGGGTGTTGGCGCCGCGACCTTCGGGAGCTTATTTTTTGGCGTGGCTGTTCCCGCGGCCTATTTTTGTCACACGGAGGGGCCTCGTAAAGTCTCGCCCATTCCGAGTCCGGCGGACGAACTTCGCCAGCCCCATCCCCCAAGGCAATAGCCCACCCGTTTTTGTGGCTTTTTCCGCTGGGCGAACTTGGCGCCGCGACCTTCGGCGCTTATTTTTGGCGCGGCTGTGGCCGCGTCTATTTTTGGCACACGGAGGGGCCTTGTAAAGTCTCGCCCCATTCCGAGTCCGGCGGAGGAACTTCGCCAGCCCCACCCCCCAAGGCTATAGCACACCCGTTTGTGTGGCTTTTTTCCGCTTGTCGAACTTGGCGCCGCGAACCGTCGGGCGCTTATCTTCCGGCGCCGCTGTGCCTGCGGCCTATTTTTGACACACGGAGGGGCCTCGCAAAGTCTCGCCCCATTCCGAGTTCGGGCGGAGGAACTTCGCCAGCCCCACCCCCAAGGCTATAGCCCACCCGTTTTGTGGCTCTTTTCCGCTGACGAACTTGGCGCCGCGAACCTTCGGGGCTAATTTTTGGGCGCGGCTGTACACGCGCCTATTTTTCGCACACGGAGGGGCCTCGCAAAGTCTCGCCCCATTCCGAGTCCGGCGGACAAACTTCGCCAGCCCACCCCAAGGCTATAGCCCACCCGTTTTTTTGGCTTTTCTCCGCTGGACGAACTTGGCGCCGCGACCTTCGGGGGCTAATTTTTGGGTGCGGCTGTACACGCGGCCTATTTTTCGCACACGGAGGGGCCTCGCAAAGTCTCGCCCCATTCCGAGTCCGGCGGACCAACTTCGCCAGCCCCACCCCCCAAGGCTATAGCCCACCCGTTTTTGTGGCTTTTTTCCGCTGGACGAACTTGGCGCCGCGACCTTCTGGCGCTTATTTTTGGGCGCGGCTGTACCCGCGGCCTATTTTTCACACACGGAGGGGCCTCGCAAATTCTCGCCCCATTCTGAGTCCGGCGGACAAACTTCGCCAGCCCCACCCCCAAAGGCTATAGCCCACCCATTTTTGTTGCTTTTTTACGCTGGACGAACTTGGCACCCCGGCCTTCGGGAGCTTCTTTTTGGGCGCGGTGTGCCCGTGGCCTATTTTTGGCACACGGAGAGGTCTCGCAAAGTCTCGCCCCATTCCGAGTCCGGCAGACGAACTTCGCCAGCCCCACCCCCCAAGGCTATAGCCCACCCGTTTTTTTGCCCATTTTCCACAAAATGGTGGGTGTTGGCGCCGCGACCTTCGGGAGCTTATTTTTTTACGCGGCTCTTCCCGTGGCCTATTTTTGGCACATGGAGGGGCCTCACAAAGTCTCGCCCCATTCCGAGTCCGGCGGACGAACCGCCAGCCCCACCCCCAAGGCTATAGCCAATCCGTTTTTTTGCCATTTTCCGAAAAATGGGGGTGATGGCGCCGACCTTCGGGAGCTTATTTTTGGCGCGCTGTGCCACGGCCTATTTTTGTAAAACGGAGGGGCCTCGCAAAGTCTCGCCCATTCCGAGTCCGGTCGAACCGCCAGCCCCACCCCCAAGGGTATAGCCCACCCGTTTTAGTGGCTTTTTCCGCTGGACGAACTTGGCGCCGCGACCTTCGTGCGCTTATTTTTGGGCGCGGCTGTGCCCGCGCCCTATTTTCGGCACACGGAGGGGCCTCGCAAAGTCTCGCCCCATTCCGAGTCCGGCGGACGAGCTTAAGCCCAACCCCCAAGACTATAGCCCACCCGTTTTTGGCCATTTTCCACAAAATGGGGGTGTTGGTGCGCGACCTTCGGGAGCTTATTTTTTTGCGCGCTCTGCCCGTGGCCTATTTTTGTCACACGGAGGGGCCTTGCAAAGTCTCGCCCCATTCCGAGTCGGGCGGACAAACTTCGCCAGCCCCACCCCCAAGGCTATAGCCCACCCGTTTTGTGGCTTTTTCCGCTGGACGAACTTGGCGCCGCGACCTTCGGGGCTAATTTTTGGGCGCGGCTATACACGCAGCCTATTTTTCGCACACGGAGGGGCCTCGCAAACTCTCGCCCCATTCCGAGTCCGGCAGAAAACCTTCGCCAGCCCCACCCCCAAAGGCTATAGCCCACCCGTTTTGTGGCTTTCTTCGCTGGACGAACTTGGCGCCGCGACCTTCGGGGCTAATTTTTGGACGCGCTATACACGCAGCCTATTTTTCGCACACGGAGGGGCCTCGCAAACTCGCCCCATTCCGAGTCCGGCGGACAACCTTCGCCAGCCCCACCCCCAAGGCTATAGGCCACCCGGTTTTGTGGCGGTCTTCCCCTGGCCGACCGTGGCGCCGCGACCGTCGGGCGCTTATTTTTGGGCACGGCTGAACCCGCCTATTTTTCGCACACAGAGGGGCCTCGCAAAGTCTCACCCCATTCTGAGTCCGGCGGACAAACTTCGCCAGCCCCACCCCCAAGGCTATAGCCCACCCGCTTTTGTGGCTTTTTACGCTGGACGAACTTGGCGCCCGACCTTTGGGTGCTTATTTTTGGCACGGCTGTGCCCGGCCTATTTTTGGCACACTGAGGGGCCTCGCAAAGTCTCGCCCCATTCCGAGTCCGGCAGACGAACCGCCAGCCCCACCCCCAAGGCTATAGCCCACCCGTTTTTTTGCCCATTTTACACAAAATGGGGGTGTTGGCGCCGCGACCTTCGGGAGCTTATTTTTCGCGGCTCTTCCCGTGGCCTATTTTTGGCACATGGAGGGGCCTCACAAAGTCTCGCCCCATTCCGAGTCCGGGACGAACTTCGCCAGCCCCACCCCCAAGGCTATAGCCAATCCGTTTTGCCATTTTCCGAAAAATGGGGGTGATGGCGCCGCGACCTTCGGGAGCTTATTTTTGGCGCGGCTGTGCCCACGGCCTATTTTTGTAAACGGCGGGGCCTCGCACAGTCTCGCCCATGCCGAGTCCGGCGGTCGAACTTCGCCAGGCCCACCCCCAAGGGTATAGCCCACCCGCTTTTAGTGGCTTTTTCCGCTGGACGAACTTGGCGCCGCGACCTTCGAGCGCTTATTTTTGGGCGCGGCTGTGCCCGACCTATTTTCGGCACACGGAGGGGCCTCGCAAAGTCTCGCCCCATTCCGAGTCCGGCGGACGAGCTTAAGCCCAACCCCCAAGACTATAGCCCACCCGTTTTTGGCCATTTTCCACAAAATGGGGGTGTTGGTGCCGACCTTCGGAGCTTATTTTTTGCGCGGCTCTGCCCATGGCCTATTTTGGTCACCCGGAGGGGCCACGCAACGTCCCGCCCCATTCCGAGTCGGGCGGACAAACTTCGCCAGCCCCACCCCCAAGGCTATAGCCCACCCGTTTTTGTGGCTTTCTTCCGCTGGACGAACTTGGCGCCGCGACCTTCGGGGTAATTTTTGGGCGCGGCTATACACGCAGCCTATTTTTCGCACACGGAGGGGCCTCGCAAACTCGCCCCATTCCGAGTCCGGCAGAAAACCTTCGCCAGCCCCACCCCCCAAGGCTATAGCCCACCCATTTTTGTGGCTTTCTTCCGCTGGACGAACTTGGCGCCGCGACCTTCGGGGGCTAATTTTTGGACGCGGCTATACACGCAGCCTATTTTTCGCACACGGAGGGGCCTCGGAAACTCTCGCCCCATTCCGAGTCCGGCGGACAACCTTCGCCAGCCCCACCCCCAAGGCAATAGCCCCCCCGTTTTTGTGGCTTTCTTCCGCTGGACGAACTTGGCGCCCCGACCTTCGGGCGCTTATTTTTGGGCACGGCTGAACCCGCGGCCTATTTTTCGCACACAGAGGGGCCTCGCAAGGTCTCGCCCCATTCTGATTCCGGCGGACAAACTTCGCCAGCCCCACCCCCCAAGGCTATAGCCCACCCGTTTTTGTGGCTTTTTTACGCTGGACGAACTTGGCGCCCCGACCTTTGGGTGCTTATTTTTTGGCACGGCTGTGCCCGCGGCCTATTTTTGGCACACTGAGGGGCCTCGCAAAGTCTCGCCCCATTCCGAGTCCGGCGGACGAACTTCGCCAGCCCCACCCCCCAAGCTATGGCCCAGCCGTTTTTTTGGCCATTTTCCGCAAAATGAGGGGTGTTGGCGCTGCGACCTTCGGGAGCTTATTTTTTGGCGCGGCTGTGCCCGCGGCCTATTTTTGTCACACGGAGGGGCCTCGCAAAGTCTCGCCCATTCCGAGTCCGGCGGGCGAACTTTGCCAGCCCCACCCCCAAAGGCTATAGCCCAACCGTTTTTGTGGCTTTTTTCCGCTGGACGAACTTTGCGCCCCGGCCTTTGGGTGCTTATTTTTGGGCGTGGATGTGTCCACGGCCTATTTTTAGCACACGGAGGGGCCTCGCAAAGTCTCGCCCCATTCCGAGTCTGGCGCACCAACTTCGCCAGCCCCACCCCCAAAGGCTATAGCCCACCCGTTTTTTTGGCCATTTTCAGCTGGGGGGTGTTGGCGCCCGACTGGCGCTAATATTTGGGCGCGGATGTGCCGCTGCCTATTTTTCGCACACGGAGGGGCCTCGCAAAGTCTCGCCCTATTCCGAGTCCGGCGGACGAACTTCGCCAGCCCCACCCCCAAAGGCTATAGCCCATCCGTTTTTTTGGCCATTTTCCGCAAAATGGGGGGTGTTGGCGCCGTGACCTTCGGGAGCTTATTTTTGTGCGCGGATGTGCTCGGGGGCTATTTTTGGTACACGGAGGGGCCTCGCAAAGTCTCGCCCCATTCAGAGTCCGGCGGACGAACTTAGCCAGCCCCACCCCCCAACGCTATAGCCCACACGTTTTTTGGGCAATTTTCCGCGGGACGTACTTGGCGCCCCGGCCTTCGGGCGCTTATTTTTGGGCGCGGATGTGCCCGCGGCCTATTTTTGGCACACGGAGGGGCCTCGCAAACTCTAGCCCCATTCCGAGTCCAACGGACGAACTTTGCCATCCCCACCCCCCAAGGCTATAGCCCACTCGTTTTTTGCGCCATTTTCCGCTGGGGGGTGTTGGTGCGCCGACCTTCGTGTGCTTATTTTTGGACGCGGATGTGCCCGCGGCCTATTTTTGGCACACGGAGGGGCCTCGCAAAGTCTCACCCCATTCCGAGTCCGGCGCACCAACTTCGCCCGCCCCACCCCCAAAGGCTATAGCCCACCCGTTTTTTTGGCCATTTTCCGCTGGGGGGTGTTGGCGCCCCAACCATCGAGCGCTTATTTTTGGGCGGGGCTGTGCCTCCGGACTATTTTTGGCACACGGAGGGGCCTCGCAAAGTCTCGCCCCATTCCGAGTCTGGTGGACGAACTTCGCCAGCCCCACCCCCCAAGGCTGTAGCCCAACCGTTTTTGTGGCTTTTTTCCGCTAGACGAACTTGGCGCCCCGGCCTTCGGGCACTTGTTTTTGGACGCGGATGTGTACGCGGCCTATTTTTGGCACACGGATAGGCCTCGCAACGTCTTGCCCCATTCCGAGTCCGGCGCACCAACTTCGCCTGCCCCACCCCCAAAAGCTATAGCCCACCCGTTTTTTTGGCCATTTTCCGCTGGGGGGTGTTGGCGCCCCAACCATCGAGCGCTTATTTTTGGGCGCGGCTGTGTCCGCGGCCTATTTTTGGCACACGGAGGGGCCTCACAAAGTCTAGCCCCATTCCGAGTCCGGCGGACGAACTTGGCCAGCCCCACCCGCAAAGGCTATAGCCCAACCGTTTTTGTGGCTTTTTTCCGCGGGACAAACTTGGCGCCCTGACGTTCGGGCGCTTATTTTTGGGCGCGGCGGTGTCCGCGGCCTACTTTTGGCACACGGAGGGGCCTCGCAAAGTCTAGCCCCATTCCGAGTCCAACGGACAAAGTTCGCCATCCCCACCCCCCAAGGCTATAGCCCACCCGTTTTTTGGGCAATTTTCCGCAGGGGGGTGTTGGTGCACCGACCTTCGGGCGCTTATTTTTGGACGCGGCTGTGCCCGCGGCCTATTTTTGTCACACGGAGGGGCCTCGCAAAGTCTCGCCCCATTCCAGTCTGACGGGCGAACCGCCAGCCCCACCCCCCAAGGCTATAGCCCACCCGTTTTTGTGGCTTTTTTCCACTGGACGAACTTGGCGCCGTAACCTTCGGGGGCTAATTTTTGGGCGCGGCTGTACACTCGGCCTATTTTTCGCACACGGAGGGGCCTCCCAAAGTCTCGCCCCATTCCGAGTCCGGCGGACAAACTTCGCAAGCCCCACCCCCCAAGGCTATAGTCCACCCGTTGTTGTGGCTTTTTTACGCTGGACGAACTTGGCGCCGCGTCCTTCGGGCGATTATTTTTGGGAGCGGCTTTACCCGCAGCCTATTTTTCGCACACGGAGGGGCCTAGCAAAGTCACGCCAATTCCGAGTCCGGACGAAGCCCCACCCCCCAAGGCTATAGCCCACCCGTTGTTGTGGCTTTTTTACGCTGGACGTACTTGGCACCCCGGCCTTCGGGCTCTTATATTCGGGTGCGGATTTTCCCACAGCCTATTTTTGGCACATGGAGGGGCCTCGCAAAGTCTCGCCCCATTCCGAGTCCGGCGAACCAACTTCGCCGGCCCCACCCCCAAAGGCTATAGCCCACCCGTTTTTTTGGCCATTTTCCGCTGGGGGGGGTTGGCGCCCCGACCTTCGGGCACATATTTTTGGGCACGGGTGTGCCCGCGGCCTATTTTTGGCACACGTAGGGGCCACGCAAAGTCTCGCCCCATTCCGAGTCCGGCGGACGAACTCGCCAGCCCCAGCCCCAAGGCTATAGCCCATCCGTTTTTGGCCAATTTCCGAAAAATGGGGGTGTTGGCGCACCTTCGGGAGCTTATTTTTGGGCGTTTGTGCGCGGCCTATTTTTGGCACACGGAGGGCCTCGCAAAGCCTCGCCCCATTCCGAGTCCGGCGGACGAACTTCGCCAGCCCCAACCCCAAGGCTATAGCCCACCCGTTTTTGTGGCTTTTTTCCGCTGGACGAACTTGGCGCCACGACCTTCGGGTGCTTATTTTTGGGCGCGGCTCTACCCGCAGCCTATTTTTCGCTCACGGAGGGGCCTCGCAAAGTCACGCCCCATTCCGAGTCTGGCGGACGAACTTCGCCATCCCCACCCCCCAAGGCTATAGCCCACCCGTTTTTTGGGCATTTTTGGGGTGGACGAACTTGAGGACGGGACCTTCGGGGCTTATTTTTGCGAGCGGCTGTGCCCGCGGCCTATTTTTGGCACACGGAGGGCGCTCGTAAAGTCTCACCCCATTCCGAGTCCGGCGGACGAAGTCGGCCAGCCCCTCCCCCCAAGGCTATAGCCCACCCGGTTTTTGGGCATTTTTGCGGCGGACGAACTTGGGGACGGGACCTTCGGGGGCTTATTTTTGGGTGTGGCTGTGCCCGCACACTATTTGTGGCACACAGTGGATGCTCGAAAAGTCTCGCCCCATTCCGAGTCCGGCGGGCGAAGTTGGCCAGCCCCTCCCCCCAAGGCTATAGCCCACCCGTTTTTTGGGCATTTTTGGGGCGGACGAATTTGGGGACGGGACCTTCAGGGGCTCATTTTCACGCGCGGCTGTGTCCGCGGCCTATTTTTGGCACACGAAGGGCGCTCGTAAAGTCTCGCCCCATTCCGTGTCCGGCGGACGAAGTTAGCCAGCCCCTCCCCCCAAGGCTATAGCCCACCTGTTTTTTGGGCATTTTTGCGGCGGACGAACTTGGGGACGGGACCTTCGGGGGCTTATTTTTTGGTGCGGCTGTGCCCGCGGTGTATTTTTGGCACACGGAGGGTGCTCGCAAAGTCTCGCCCCATTCCGAGTCCGGCGGACGAAGTGGCCCGCCCCTCCCCCCAAGGCTATAGCCTACCCGTTTTTTGGGCATTTTTGCGGCGGACGAACTTGGGGACGGGACCTTCGGGGTCTTATTTTTGGGCGCGGCTGTGCCCGCAGCCTATTTTTGGCACACGGAGGCCGCTCGCAAAGTCTCGCCCCATTCCGAGTCCGGCGGACGAAGTTGGCAAGCCCCTCCCCCCAAGGCTATAGCCCACCCGTTTTTTGGGCATTTTTGCGGCGGACGAACTTGGGGACGGGACCTTCGGGGGCTTATTTTTGTTCGCGGCTGTGCCCGCGGCCTATTTTTGGCACACGGAGGGCGTTCGCAAAGTCTCGCCCCATTCCGAGTCCGGCGGACGAAGTTGGCCAGCCCCTCCCCCCAAGGCTATAGCCCACCCGTTTTTTGGGCATTTTTGCGGCGGACGAACTTGGGGACAGGACCTTCGGGGGCTTATTTTTGGGCGCAGCTGTGTTCGCGGCCTATTTTTGGCACCCGGAGGCGCTGCAAAGTCTCGCCCAATTCCGAGTCCGCGGACGGTGGGCCAGGCCCTCCCCCAAGGCTATAGCCCACCCGTTTTTTGGCCATTTTTCCGCTGGACGAACTTGGCACCCCGGCCTTCCGGCGTTTATTTTTGGGCACGGCTGTGCCCGCGGCCTATTTTTTCCACACAGAGGCTGATCGCAAAGTCTCGCCCCATTCCGAGTCCGGCGGACGAAGTTGGCCAGCCCCTCCCCCCAAGGCTATAGCCCACCCGTTTTTTGGGCATTTTTCCGCTGGGGGGTTTGGGCGCGCCGACCTTCGGGGGGTTATTTTTGGGCGTGGCTGTGCCCGCGGCCTATTTTTGGCACGCAGAGGCCGCTCGCAAAGTTTCGCCCCATTCCGAATCCGGCGGACGAAGTTGGCCAGCCCCTCCCCCCAAGGCTATAGCCCACCCGTTTTTTGGCCATTTTTCCGCTGGACGAACTTGGCGCCCCAGCCATCGGTCAGTTATTTTTGGATGCGGCTCTCCCCGCGGCCTATTTTTGGCACGTGGAGGCCGCTCGCAAAGTCTCGCCCCATTCCGAGTCCGGCTGACGAAGTTGGCCAGCCCCTCCCCCCAAGGCAATAGCCCACCAATTTTTTGGCCATTTTTCCGCTGGAAGAACTTGGCGCCCCGGCCTTCGGGCGGTTATTTTTGGGCGCGGCTGTGCCCACGTCCTATTTTTGGCATGCGGAGGCCGCTCGCAAAGTCTTGCCCCATTCCGAGTCCGGCGGACGAAGTAGGCCAGCCCCTCCCCCAAAGGCTATAGCCCACCCGTTTTTTGGCCATTTTTCCGATGGACGAACTTGGCGCCCCGGCCTTCCGGCATTTATTTTTGGGCGCGGCTGTGCCCGCGGCCTATTTTTTCCACACGGAGGCCGATCGCAAAGTCTTGCCCCATTCCGAGTCCGGCGGACGAAGTTGGCCAGCCCCTCCACCCAAGGCTATAGCCCACCCGTTTTTTGGTCATTTTTCCGCTGGGAGGTTCGGGCGCGCCGACCTTGGGGGGTTATTTTTGGGCGCGGCTGTGGCCGGGGGCTATTTTTGGCACGCGGAGGCCGCTCGCAATATCTCGCCCCATTCTGAGTCCGGCAGACGAAGTTGGCCAGCCAATCCCCCCAAGGCTATAGCCCACCCATTTTTTGGCCATTTTTCCACTGGATGAACTTGGCGCCCCGGCCTTCGGGCCGTTATTTTTGGGAGCGGCTGTGCCCGTGGCCTGTTTTTGGCACGCGGAGGCCGCTCGCAAAGTCTCGCCCCATTTCGAGTCCGGCGGACGAAGTGGGCCAGCCCCTCCCCCCAAGGCTATAGCCCACCCGTTTTTTGGGCATTTTTCCGCTGGACGAACTTGGCGCCCCAGCCATCGGTCAGTTATTTTTGGGCGCAGCTGTGGCCGCGGCCTATTTTTGGCACGCGGAGGGCACTCGCAAAGTCTCGCGCCATTCCGAGTCCGGCGGACGAAGTTGGCCAGCCCCTCCCCCCAAGGCTATAGCCCACCCGTTTTTTGGGCATTTTTCCGCTGGACGAACTTGGTGCCCCGGCCTTCAGGCGGTTATTTTTCTGCGCGGCTGTGCCCACGGCCTATTTTTGGCACGCAGAGGCCGCTCGCAAAGTCTCGCCCCATTCCGAGTCCGGCGGACGAAGTTGGCCAGCCCCTCCCCCCCCAAGGCTATAGCCCACCCGTTTTTTGGTCATATTTCCGCTGGGGGGTTTGGGCGTGCCGACCATCGGGCGGTTATTTTTTGGCGCAGCTGTGGCCGGGGGCTATTTTTGGCATGCGGAGGCCGCTCGCAATATCTCGCCCCATTCCGAGTCCGGCAGACGAAGTTGGCCAGCCCATCCCCCCAAGGCTATAGCCCACCCATTTTTTGGCCATTTTTCCGCAGGACGAACTTGGCACCCCGGCCTTCCGGCGTTTATTTTTGGGCGCGGCTGTGCCTGCGGCCTATTTTTTCCACACGGAGGCCGATCGCAAAGTCTCCCCCCATTCCGAGTCCGGCGGACGAAGTTGGCCAGCCCCTCCACCCAAGGCTATAGCCCACCCGTTTTTTGGTCATTTTTCCGCTGGGGGGTTCGGGGGCGCCGACCTTCGGGCGGTTATTTTTAGGAGTGGCTGTGCCCGTGGCCTGTTTTTGGCACGCGGAGGCCGCTTGCAAAGTCTCACCCCATTTCGAGTCCGGCGGACGAAGTGGGCCAGCCCCTCCCCCCAAGGCTATAGCCCACCTGTTTTTTGGCCATTTTTCCGCTGGACGAACTTGGCGCCCCGGCAATCGGGCAGTTATTTTTTGGCGCAGCTGTGCCCACGGCCTATTTTTAGCAGGCGGAGGTCGCTCGCAAAGTCTCGCCCCATTCCGTGTCCGGCGGACGAAGTGGGCCAGCCCCTCCCCCCAAGGGTATAGCCCAACCGTTTTTTGGTAATTTTTCCGCAGGGGGGTTTGGGTGCGCCGACCTTCGGGGGTTGATTTTTGGGCGCGGCTGTGCCCGCGGCCTTCTTTTGGCACCCGGAGGCCGCTCGCAAAGGCTCACCCCATTCCGAGTCCGGCGGACGAAGTTGGCCAGCCCCTACCCCCAAGGCTATAGCCCACCCGTTTTTTGGCCATTTTTCCGCTGGAGGGTTTGGGCGCCCAGACCTTCGCGGGGTTATTTTTGGACGCGGCTGTGCCCGCGGCCTATTTTGGCACACGGAGGCCGCTCGCAAAGTCTCGCCCCATTCCGAGTCCGGCGGACGAAGTCGGCCATCCCCACCCCCCAAGGCTATAGCCCACCCGTTTTTTTGGCCATTTTCCAGTGGGGGGTGTTGGCGCCCTGACCTTCGGGGGCTTATTTTTTGGCGCGGCTGTGCCCGCGGCCTATTTTTGGCACACGGAGGGGCCTCGAAAAGTCTCGCCCCATTCCGAGTCCGGTGGACGAACTTCGCCAGCCCCACCCCTCAAGGCTATAACCCACCCGTTTTTGTGACTTTTTTCCGCTGGACGAACTTTGCACCACGACCTTCGGGCGATTATTTTTTAGCGCGGCTGTACCCACGGCCTATTTTTGGCACATGGAGGGGCCTCGAAAAGTCTCGCCCCATTCCGAGTCCGGCGGACGAACTTCGCCAGCCCCACCCCCCAAGGCTATAGCCCACCTGTTTTTTTGGCCATTTTCCACTGGGGGTGTTGGCGCCCCAACCTTCGGGCGCTTATTTTTCGGCACGGCTGTGCCCGCGGCCTATTTTTAGCACAAGGAGGGGCCTCGGAAAGTCTCGCCCCATTCCGAGTCCGGCGGACGAACTTCGCCAGCCCCACCCCCCAAGGCTATAGCCCACCCGTTTTTGTGGCTTTTTTACGCTGGACGAACTTGGCGCACCGGCCTTCGGGCACTTTTTTTTGGGTGCGGATGTGCCCGCTGCCTATTTTTGGCACGCAGAGGGGCCTCGCAAAGTCTCGCCCCATTCTGAGTCCGGCGCACCAACTTCGCCAGCCCCACGCCCAAAGGCTATAGCCCACCCGTTTTTTTGGCCATTTTCCGCAAAATAGGGGGTGTTGGTGCTGCGACCTTCGGGAGCTTATTTTTGGGCGCGGCTGTGCCCGTGGCCTATTTTTGGCACACTGAGGGGCCTCGCAAAGTCTCGCCCCATTCCGAGTCCGGCGGACGAACTTCGCCAGCCCCACCCCCCAAGGCTATAGCCCACCCGTTTTTTTGGCCATTTTCCACTGGGGGTGTTGGCGCCCCGACCTTCGGGCACTTATTTTTCGGAACGGCTGTGCCCGCAGCCTATTTTTGGCACAAGGAGGGGCCTCGGAAAGTCTCGCCCCATTCCGAGTCCGGCGGACGAAGTGGGCCAGACCCTCCCCCCAAGGCTATAGCCCACCCGTTTTTTGGGCATTTTTGGGGTGGACGAACTTGAGGACGGGACCTTCGGGGCTTATTTTTGCGCGCGGCTGTACCCGCGGCCTATTTTTGGCACACGGAGGGCGCTCGTAAAGTCTCACCCCATTCCGAGTCCGCGGATCGGCCAGCCCTCCCCCAAGGCTATAGCCCACCCGCTTTTTGGGCATTTTGCGGACGAACTTGGGGACGGGACCTTCGGGGGCTTATTTTTGGGCGTTGCTGTGCCCGCACACTATTTTTGGCACACAGAGGCCGCTCGCAAAGTCTCGCCCCATTCCGAGTCCGGCGGAAGAACTTCGCCAGCCCCACCCCCCAAGGCTATAGCCAATCCGTTTTTTTTGCCATTTTCCGAAAAATGGGGGGTGATGGCGCCGCGACCTTCGGGAGCTTATTTTTTGGCGCGGCTGTGCCCACGGCCTATTTTTGTAAAACCGAGGGGCCTCGCAAAGTCTCGCCCATTCCGAGTCTGGCGGTCGAACTTCGCCAGCCCCACCCCCCAAGGGTATAGCCCACCCGTTTTAGTGGCTTTTTTCCGCTGGACGAACTTGGCGCCGCGACCTTCGAGCGCTTATTTTTGGGCGCGGCTGTGCCCGCGACCTATTTTCGGCACACGGAGGGGCCTCGCAAAGTCTCGCCCCATTCCGAGTCCGGCGGACGAGCTTCAAGCCCAACCCCCAAGACTATAGCCCACCCGTTTTTTTGGCCATTTTCCACAAAATGGGGGGTGTTGGTGCCGCGACCTTCGGGAGCTAATTTTTTTGCGCGGCTCTGCCCGTGGCCTATTTTGTCACACGGAGGCCTCGCAAAGTCTCGCCCCATTCCGAGTCGGGCGGACAAACTTCGCCAGCCCCACCCCCCAAGGCTATAGCCCACCCGTTTTTGTGGCTTTTTTCCGCTGGACGAACTTGGCGCCGCGACCTTCGGGGGCTAATTTTTGGGCGCGGCTATACACGCAGCCTATTTTTCGCACACGGAGGGGCCTCGCAAACTCTCGCCCCATTCCGAGTCCGGCGGACAACCTTCGCCAGCCCCACCCCCAAGGCTATAGCCCACCCGTTTTTGTGGCTTTTTTACGCTGGACGAACTTGGCGCCCCGACCTTTGGGTGCTTATTTTTTGGCACGGCTGTGCCCGCGGCCTATTTTTGGCACACTGAGGGGCCTCGCAAAGTCTCGCCCCATTCCGAGTCCGCAGACGAACCGCCAGCCCCACCCCCAAGGCTATAGCCCACCGTTTTTGCCCTTTTTCCACACAATGGTGGGTGTTGGCGCCGCGACCTTCGGGAGCTTATTTTTTTACGCGGCTCTTCCCGTGGCCTATTTTTGGCACATGGAGGGGCCTCACAAAGTCTCGCCCCATTCCGAGTCCGGCGGACGAACTTCGCCAGCCCCACCCCCCAAGGCTATAGCCCAACCGTTTTTTTTGCAATTTTCCGAAAAATGTGGGGTGTTGGCGCCGCGACCGTCGGGTGGTTATGTTTTGGCTGTGCCCTCGGCCTATTTTTGTAAAAGGTAGGGGCCTCGCAATGTCTGGCCCATTCCGAGTCCGGCGGTCGAACTTCGCCAGCCCCACCCCCCAAGGGTATAGCCCACCCGTTTTAGTGGCTTTTTTCCGCTGGACGAACTTGGCGCCGCGACCTTCGAGCGCTTATTTTTGGGCGCGGCTGTACCCGCGGCCTATTTTTGGCACATGGAGGGGCCTCTCAAAGTCTCGCCCCATTCCGAGTCCGGCGGACGAGCTTCGCAAGCCCAACCCCCCAAGACTATAGCCCACCCGTTTTTTTGGCCATTTTCCACAAAATGGGGGGTGTTGGTGCCGCGACCTTCGGGAGCTTATTTTTTTGCGCGGCTCTGCCCGTGGCCTATTTTTGTCACACGGAGGGGCCTCGCAAAGTCTCGCCCCATTCCGAGTCGTGCGGACAAACTTCGCCAGCCCCACCCCCCAAGGCTATAGCCCACCCGTTTTTGTGGCTTTTTTCCGCTGGACGAACTTGGCGCCGCGACCTTCGGGGGCTAATTTTTGGGCGCGGCTATACACGCAGCCTATTTTTCGCACACGTAGGGGCCTCGCAAACTCTCGCCCCATTCCGCGTCCGGCGGACAACCTTCGCCAGCCCCACCCCCAAGGCTATAGCCCACCCGTTTTTGTGGCTTTCTTCCGCTGGACGAACTTGGCGCCGCGACCTTCGGGCGCTTATTTTTGGGCACGGCTGAACCCGCGGCCTATTTTTCGCACACAGAGGGGCCTCGCAAAGTCTCGCCCCATTCTGAGTCCGGCGGACAAACTTCGCCAGCCCCACCCCCCAAGGCTATAGCCCACCCGTTTTTGTGGCTTTTTTACGCTGGACGAACTTGGCGCCCCGACCTTTGGGTGCTTATTTTTTGGCACGGCTGTGCCCGCGGCCTATTTTTGGCACACTGAGGGGCCTCACAAAGTCTCGCCCCATTCCGAGTCCGGCAGACGAACTTCGCCAGCCCCACCCCCCAAGGCTATAGCCCACCCGTTTTTTTGCCCATTTTCCACAAAATGGGGGGTGTTGGCGCCGCGACCTTCGGGAGCTTATTTTTTTACGCGGCTCTTCCCGTGGCCTATTTTTGGCACATGGAGGGGCCTCACAAAGTCTCGCCCCATTCCGAGTCCGGCGGACGAACTTCGCCAGCCCCACCCCCCAAGGCTATAGCCAATCCGTTTTTTTTGCCATTTTCCGAAAAATGGGGGGTGATGGCGCCGCGACCTTCGGGAGCTTATTTTTTGGCGCGGCTGTGCCCACGGCCTATTTTTGTAAAACGGAGGGGCCTCGCAAAGTCTCGCCCATTCCGAGTCCGGCGGTCGAACTTCGCCAGCCCCACCCCCCAAGGGTATAGCCCACCCGTTTTAGTGGCTTTTTTCCGCTGGACGAACTTGGCGCCGCGACCTTCGAGCGCTTATTTTTGGGCGCGGCTGTGCCCGCGACCTATTTTCGGCACACGGAGGGGCCTCGCAAAGTCTCGCCCCATTCCGAGTCCGGCGGACGAGCTTCGCAAGCCCAACCCCCCAAGACTATAGCCCACCCGTTTTTTTGGCCATTTTCCACAAAATGGGGGGTGTTGGTGCCGCGACCTTCGGGAGCTTATTTTTTTGCGCGGCTGTGCCCGTGGCCTATTTTTGTCACACGGAGGGGCCTCGCAAAGTCTCGCCCCATTCCGAGTCGGGCGGACAAACTTCGCCAGCCCCACCCCCCAAGGCTATAGCCCACCCGTTTTTGTGGCTTTTTTCCGCTGGACGAACTTGGCGCCGCGACCTTCGAGCGCTGATTTTTGGGCGCGGCTGTGCCCGCGACCTATTTTCGGCACACGGAGGGGCCTCGCAAAGTCTCGCCCTATTCCGAGTCCGGCGGACGAGCTTCGCAAGCCCAACCCCCCAAGACTATAGCCCACCCGTTTTTTTGGCCATTTTCCACAAAATGGGGGGTGTTGGTGCCGCGACCTTCGGGAGCTTATTTTTTTGCGCGGCTCTGCCCGTGGCCTATTTTTGTCACACGGAGGGGCCTCGCAAAGTCTCGCCCCATTCCGAGTCGGGCGGACAAACTTCGCCAGCCCCACCCCCCAAGGCTATAGCCCACCCGTTTTTGTGGCTTTTTTCCGCTGGACGAACTTGGCGCCGCGACCTTCGGGGGCTAATTTTTGGGCGCGGCTATACACGCAGCCTATTTTTCGCACACGGAGGGGCCTCGCAAACTCTCGCCCCATTCCGAGTCCGGCAGAAAACCTTCGCCAGCCCCACCCCCCAAGGCTATAGCCCACCCATTTTTGTGGCTTTCTTCCGCTGGACGAACTTGGCGCCCCGACCGTAGGGGGCTTATTTTTAGACGCGGCTATACACGCAGCCTATTTTTCGCACACGGAGGGGCCTCGCAAACTCTCGCCCCATTCCGAGTCCGGCGGACAACCTTCGCCAGCCCCACCCCCAAGGCTATAGCCCACCCGTTTTTGTGGCTTTCTTCCGCTGGACGAACTTGGCGCCCCGACCTTCGGGCGCTTATTTTTGGGCACGGCTGAACCCGCGGCCTATTTTTCGGCCACCGAGGGGCCTCGCAAACTCTCGCCCCATTCCGAGTCCGGCGGAAAAACTTCGCCAGCCCCACCCCCCAAGGCTATAGCCCACCCGTTTTTGTGGCTTTTTTACGCTGGACGAACTTGGCGCCCCGACCTTTGGGTGCTTATTTTTTGGCACGGCTGTGCCCGCGGCCTA
Organism: Citrus mangshanensis; assembly: GCA_030449895.1. NCBI lineage: Eukaryota > Viridiplantae > Streptophyta > Magnoliopsida > Sapindales > Rutaceae > Citrus > Citrus mangshanensis. The sequence goes on from JASUUJ010000039.1 coordinate 69,842, forward strand.
TTTTTGGCACACTGAGGGGCCTCACAAAGTCTCGCCCCATTCCGAGTCCGGGACGAACTCGCCAGCCCCACTCCCAAGCTATGGCCGTTTTGGCCATTTTCCGCAAAATGAGGGGTGTTGGCGCTGCGACCTTCGGGAGCTTATTTTTAGCGCGGCTGTGCCGCGGCCTATTTTTGTCACACGGAGGGGCCTCGCAAAGTCTCGCCCATTCCGAGTCCGGGGACGAACTTTGCCAGCCCCACCCCCCAAGGCTATAGCCCACCCGTTTTTGTGGCTTTTTTCCGCTGGACGAACTTGGCGCCCCGGCCTTCGGGCGCTTATTTTTGGGCGCGGATGTGCCCGCGGCCTATTTTTGGCGCACGGAGGGGCCTCGCAAAGTCTCGCCCCATTCCGAGTCCGGCGTACCAACTTCGCCAGCCCCACCCCCAAAGGCTATAGCCCACCCGTTTTTGTGGCTTTTTTCCGCTGGACGAACTTTGCGCCCCGGCCTTTGGGTGCTTATTTTTGGGCGTGGATGTGCCCACGGCCTATTTTTAGCACACGGAGGGGCCTCGCAAAGTCTCGCCCCATTCCGAGTCCGGCAGATGAAGTTGGCCAGCCCCTCCCCCCAAGGCTGTAGCCCACCCGTTTTTTCGTCATTTTTCCGCTGGGGAGTTTGGGCGCGCCGACGTACGGGGGGTTATTTTTGGGCGCGGCTGTGCCCATGGCCTATTTTTGGCATGCGGAGGCCGCTTGCAAAGTCTCGCCCCATTCCGAGTCCGGCGGACGAAGTTGGCCAGCCCCTCCCCCCAAGGCTATAGCCCACCCGTTTTTTGGCCATTTTTCCGCTGGGGGGTTTGGGCGAGCCGACCTTCAGGTGGATATTTTTGGACGCGGCTGAGCCCGCGGCTTACTTTTGGCAATCGGAGGCCGCTGGCAAAGTCTTGCCCCATTCCGAGTCCGGCGGATGAAGTTGGCCAGCCCCTCCCCCCAAGGCTATAGCCCACCCGTTTTTTGGCCATTTTTCCGCTGGACGAACTTGGCGCCCCGGCCTTCGGGCGGTTATTTTTGGGTGCGGCTGTGCCCGTGGCCTATTTTTGGCACGCGGAGGCCGCTCGCAAAGTCTCGCCCCATTCCGAGTCCGGCGGACGAAGTTGGCCAGCCCCTCCCCCCAAGGCTATAGCCCACCCGTTTTTTGGCCATTTTTCTGATGGACGAACCTGGCGCCCCGGCCGTCGGGGGGTTATTTTTGGGCGCGGCTGTGCCCGCGGCCTATTTTTGGCACGCAGAGGCCGCTCGCAAAGTATCGCCCCATTCCGAGTCCGGCGGACAAAGTTGGCCAGCCCCTCCCCCCAAGGCTATAGCCCACCCATTTTTTCATCATTTTTCCGCTGGGGGGTTTCGGCGCGCCGACCTACGGGGGGTTATTTTTGGGCGCGGCTGTGTCCGCCGCCTATTTTTGGCACGCGGAGGCCGCTCGCAAAGTCTCGCCCCATTCCGAGTCCGGCGGACGAAGTGGGCCAGCCCCTCCCCCACGGCTATAGCCCACCCGTTTTTCGGGCATTTTTCCGCTGGACGAACTTGGCGCCCCGGCCTTCGTGCAGTTATTTTTGGGCATGCCTGTGCCCGCGGCCTATTTTTGGCACGCGGAGGCCGCTCGCAAAGTCTCGCCCCATTCCGAGTCCGGCGGACGAAGTGGGCCAGCCCCTCCCCCCACGGCTATAGCCCACCCGTTTTTTGGGCATTTTTCCGCTGGACGAACTTGGCGCCCCGGCCTTCGGGCAGTTATTTTTGGGCGCGCCTGTTCCCGTTGCCTATTTTTGGCACGCGGAGGCCGCTCGCAAAGTCTCGTCCCATTCCGAGTCCGGCGGATGAAGTTGGCCAGCCCCTGCCCCCACGGCTATAGCCCACCCGTTTTTTGGCCATTTTTCCGCTGGACGAACTTGGCGCCCCAGCCTTCGGGCGGTTAGTTTTGGGCGCGGCTGTGCCCGCGCCTTATTTTTGGCATGCGGAGGCCGCTTGCAAAGTCTCGCCCCTTTCCGAGTCCGGCGGACGAAGTTGGCCAGCCCCTCCCCCCAAGGCTATAGCCCACCCGTTTTTTGGGCATTTTTCCGCTGGACGAACTTGGCGCCCCGGCCTTTGGGCAGTTATTTTTGGGCATGGCTGTGACCGCGGCCTATTTTTGGCACCCGGAGGCCGCTCGCAAAGTCTCGCCCCATTCCGACTCCGGCGGATGAAGTTGGCCAGCCCCTCCCCCCTAGGCTATAGCCCACCCGTTTTTTGGCCATTTTTCCGCAGGACGAACTTGGCGCCCCGACCTACGGGGGGTTATTTTTGGGCACGGCTGTGCCCGCGGCCTATTGTTGGCACACGGAGGCCACTCGCAAAGTCTCGCCCCATTCCGAGTCCAGCAGATGAAGTTGGCCAGCCCCTCCCCCCAAGGCTATAGCCCACCCGGTTTTTGTCCTTTTTACGCTGGGGGTTTTGGGCGCCCGACCTACGGGGGTTATTTTTGGCGCGCTGTGACTGCGGCCTATTTTTGGCACGCGGAGACCGCTCCCAAAGTCTCGCCCCATTCCGAGTCCGGCGGACGAAGTTGGCCAGCCCCTCCCCCCAAGGCTATAGCCCACCCGTTTTTTGGCCATTTTTCCGTTGGGGGTTTGGGCGCGCCGACCTTCGGGGGGATATTTTTGGACGCGGATGAGCCCGCGGCTTATTTTTGGCATGCGGAGGCCGCTCGCAAAGTCTCGCCCCATTCCGAGTCCGGCGGATGAAGTTGGCCAGCCCCTCCCCCCAAGGCTATAGCCCACCCGTTTTTTGGCCATTTTTCCGCAGGACGAACTTGGCGCTCTGGCCTTCGGGCAGTTATTTTTGGACGCGGCTGTGCCCGCGGCCTATTGTTGGCACACGGAGGCCGTTCGCAAAGTCTCGCCCCATTCCGACTCCGGCGGATGAAGTTGGCCAGCCCCTCCCCCCTAGGCTATAGCCCACCCGTTTTTTGGCCATTTTTCCGCAGGACGAACTTGGCGCCCCGACCTACGGGGGGTTATTTTTGGGCATGGCTGTGCCCGCGGCCTATTGTTGGCACACAGAGGCCACTCGCAAAGTCTCGCCCCATTCCGAGCCCGGCAGATGAAGTTGGCCAGCCCCTCCCCCCAAGGCTATAGCCCACCCGTTTTGGACATTTTTCCGCTGGTCGTATTTGGCGCGCCGACCTACGGGGGGTTATTTTTGGGCGCGGCTGTGCCAGCGGCCTATTTTTGGCACGCGGAGACCGCTCCCAAAGTCTCGCCCATTCCGAGTCCGCGGACGAAGTTGGCCAGCCCTCCCCCAAGGCTATAGCCCACCCGTTTTTGGCCATTTTTCCGTTGGGGTTTGGGCGCGCCGACCTTCGGGGATATTTTTGGACGCGGATGAGCCCGCGGCTTATTTTTGGCATGCGGAGGCCGCTCGCAAAATCTCGCCCCATTCCGAGTCCGGCGGATGAAGTTGGCCAGCCCCTCCCCCCAAGGCTATAGCCCACCCGTTTTTTGGCCATTTTTCCGCAGGACGAACTTCGCGCTCTGGCCTTCGGGCAGTTATTTTTGGACGCGGCTGTGCCCACGGCCTATTGTTGGCACACGGAGGCCGTTCGCAAAGTCTCGCCCCATTCCGACTCCGGCGGATGAAGTTGGCCAGCCCCTCCCCCCTAGGCTATAGCCCACCCGTTTTTTGGCCATTTTTCCGCAGGACGAACTTGGCGCCCCGGCCTTCGGGCAGTTATTTTTGGACGCGGCTGTACCCGCGGCCTATTGTTGGCACACGGAGGCCGCTCGCAAAGTCTCGCCCCATTCCGAGTCCGGCAGATGAAGTTGGCCGGCCCCTCCCCCCAAGGCTATAGCCCACCCGTTTTTTCGTCATTTTTCCGCTGGGGGGTTTGGGCGCGCCGACCTACGGGGGGTTATTTTTGGGCGCGGCTGTGCCCGCGGCCTATTTTTGGTACGCGGAGGCCGCTCGCAAAGTCTCGCCCCATTCCGAGTCCGGCGGACGAAGTTGGCCAGCCCCTCCCCCCAAGGCTATAGCCCACCCGTTTTTTGGCCATTTTTCCATTGGGGGGTTTGGGCTCGCCGACCTACGGGCAGTTATTTTTGGGCGCGGCTGTGACCGCGGCCTATTTTTGGCACGCGGAGGGCGCTTGCAAAGTCTCGCCCCATTCCGAGTCCGGCGGACGTTGGCCAGCCCTCCCCCAAGGCTATAGCCCACCCGTTTTTGCCATTTTTCCGTTGGGGTTTGGGCGCGCCGACCTTTGGGGGGATATTGTTGGCCGCGGCTGAGCCCGCGGCTTATTTTTGGCATGCGGAGGCCGCTGGCAAAGTCTCGCCCCATTCCGAGTCCGGCGGATGAAGTTGGCCAGCCCCTCCCCCCAAGGCTATAGCCCACCCGTTTTTTGGCCATTTTTCCGCAGGACGAACTTGGCGCTCTGGCCTTCGGGCAGTTATTTTTGGACGCGGTTGTGCCCACGGCCTATTGTTGGCACACGGAGGCCGCCGCAAAGTCTCGCCCCATTCCGACTCCGGCGGATGAAGTTGGCCAGCCCCTCCCCCCTAGGCTATAGCCCACCCGTTTTTTGGGCATTTTTCCGCTGGGGGGTTTGGGCGCGCCGACCTACCGGGGGTTATTTTTGGGCGCGGCTGTGCCCGCGGCCTATTTTTGGTACACGGAGGCCGCTCGCAAAGTCTCGCCCCATTCCGAGTCCGGCGGACGAAGTTGGCCAGCCCCTCCCCCCACGGCTATAGCCCACCCGTTTTTTGGCCATTTTTCCGGTGGATGAACTTGGCGCCCCGGCCTTCGGGCAGTTATTTTTGGACGCGGCTGTACCCGCGGCCTATTGTTTGCACACGGAGGCCGCTCGCAAAGTCTCGCCCCATTCCGAGTCCGGCAGATGAAGTTGGCCGGCCCCTCCCCCCAAGGCTATAGCCCACCCGTTTTTTCGTCATTTTTCCGCTGGGGGGTTTGGGCGCGCCGACCTACGGGGGGTTATTTTTGGGCGCGTCTGCGCCCGCGGCCTATTTTTGGTACGCGGAGGCCGCTAGCAAAGTCTCGCCCCATTCCGAGTCCGGCGGACGAAGTTGGCCAGCCCCTCCCCCCAAGGCTATAGCCCACCCGTTTTTGGCCATTTTCCATTGGGGGTTTGGGCTCGCCGACCTACGGGCAGTTATTTTTGGGCGCGGCTGTGACCGCGCCTATTTTTGGCACGCTGGAGGCCGCTTGCAAAGTCTCACCCCATTCCGAGTCCGGGGACGGTTGGCCAGCCCTCCCCCAAGGCTATAGCCCACCCGTTTTTGGCCATTTTTCCTCTGGGGGTTTGGGCGCGCCTACCTTCTGGGGTTATTTTTGGGCGCGGCTGTGCCCGCGGCCTATTTTTGGCACGCTGGAGGCCGCTGCAAAGTCTCGCCCCATTCCGAGTCCAGCGGACGAAGTTGGCCAGCCCCTCCCCCCAAGGCTATAGCCCACCCGATTTTTGGCCATTTTTCCGCTGGACGAACTTGGCGCCCCGGCCTTCGGGCGGTTATTTTTGGACGCGGCTGTGCCCGTGGCCTATTCTTGGCACGCGGTGGCCGCTCACAAAGTTTCACCCCATTCTGAGTCCGGCGGATGAAGTTAGCCAGCCCCTCCCCCCAAGGCTATAGTCCACCCGTTTTTTGGCCATTTTTCCGCAGGACGAACTTGGCGCCCTGGCCTTCAGGCAGTTATTTTTGGACGCGGCTGTGCCCGCGGCCTATTGTTGGCACACGGAGGCCGCTCACAAAGTCTCGCCCCATTCCGAGTCCGGCAGATGAAGTTGGCCGGCCACTCCCCCCAAGGCTATAGCCCACCCGTTTTTTCGTCATTTTTCCGCTGGGGGGTTTGGGCGCGCCGACCTACGGGGGTTATTTTTGGGCGCGGCTGTGCCTGCGGCCTATTTTTGGCATGCGGAGGCCGCTCGCAAAGTCTCGCCCCATTCCGAGTCCGGCGGACGAAGTTGGCCAGCGCCTCCCCCCAAGGCTATAGCCCACCCGTTTTTTGGCCATTTTTCCATTGGGGGGTTTGGGCTCGCCGACCTACGGGCAGTTATTTTTGGGCGCGGCTGTGACCGCGGCCTATTTTTGGCACGCGGAGGCCGCTTGCAAAGTCTCGCCCCATTCCGAGTCCGGGGGACGAAGTTGGCCAGCCCCTCCCCCCAAGGCTATAGCCCACCCGTTTTTTGGCCATTTTTCCTCTGGGGGGTTTGGGCGCGCCTACCTTCTGGGGGTTATTTTTGGGCGCGGCTGTGGCCGCGGCCTATTTTTGGCACGCGGAGGCCGCTCGCCAAGTTTCACCCCATTCTGAGTCCGGCGGATGAAGTTAGCCAGCCCCTCCCCCCAAGGCTATAGTCCACCCGTTTTTTGGCCATTTTTCCGCTGGACGAACTTGGCGCCCCAGCCTTCGGGCGGTTATTTTTGGGCACGGCTGTGCCCGGCCTATTTTGCACGCGGAGGCCGCTGCAAATTCTCGCCCCATTCCGAGTCCGGCGGACGAAGTGGGCCAGCCCTCCCCCAAGGCTATAGCTCACCCGTTTTTGGCCATTTTTCCGCTGGACGAACTTGGCGCCCGGCCTTGGGCGGTTATTTTTGGCACGGCTGTGCCGTGCCCTATTTTTGGCACGTGGAGGCCGCTCGCAAAGTCTCACCCCATTCCGAGTCCAGCGGACGAAGTTGGCCAGCCTCTCCCCCCAAGGCTATAGCTCACCCGTTTTTTGGCCATTTTTCCGCTGGACGAACTTGGCGCCCCGGCCTTCGGGCGGTTATTTTTGGGCGCGGCTGTGCCCGTGGCCTATTTTTGATACGCAGAGGCCACTCGCAAAGTCTCACCCCATTCTGTGTCCGGCGGATGAAGTCGGCCAGCCTCTCCCCTCAAGGCTATAGCCCACCCGTTTTTTGGCCATTTTGCCGTTGGACGAACTTGGCGCCACGGCCTTCGGGCTGTTATTTTTGGGCGCGGCTGTACCCGTGGCCTATTTTTGTTACACGGAGGCCGCTCGCAAAGTCTCGCCCCATTTTCCGGTGGGGGGTGTTGGCGCCCCAATCTTCGGGCACTCATTGTCGGGCGCGGCTGTGCCCTAGGCCTATTTTTGGCACATTGAGGGGCCTCAAAAAGTCTCGCCCCATTCTGAGTCCGGCGGACGAACTTCGTTAGCCCCACCCCCCAAGGCTATAGCCCATCCGTTTTTTTGGCCATTTTCCGCAAAATGGGGTGTGTTGGCGCCGCGACCTATGGGAGCTTATTTTTGGGCACGGCTTTGCCCGCGGCCTATTTTTGGGACAAGGAGGGGCCTCTCAAAGTCTCGACCCATTCCGAGTCCGGCGGACTAACTTCGCCAGCCCCACCCCCCAAGGCTATAGCCCACCCGTTTTTGTGGCTTTTTTCCGATGGACGAACTTGGCGCCGCGACCTTTGGGCGCTTATTTTTGTGCGCGGCTGTACCAAGGCCTATTTTTCGCACATGGAGGGGCCTTGTAAAGTCTCGCCCCATTCCGAGTCCGCGGACGAACTTCGCCAGCACCACCACCCAAGGCTAAAGCCCACCCGTTTTTGTGGCTTTTTTCCGATGGACGAACTTGGCGCCGCGACCTTCGGGCACTTATTTTTGGGCGCGGCTGTGCCCGCGACCTATTTTTTGCACACGGAGGGGCCTCGCAAAGTCTCGCCCCATTCCGAGTCCGGCGGACGAACATCGCCAGCCCCAACCCCCAATGCTATAGCCCACCCATTTTTGTGGCTTTTTCCGCTGGACGAAGTTGGCGCCCCGGCCTTCGGGTGCTTATTTTTGGGCGCGGATGTGCTTGCGGCCTATTTTTGGCACACGGAGGGGCCTCGCAAAGTCTCACCCCATTCCGAGTCCGGCGGACAAACTTTGCCATCCCCACCCCCCAAGGCTATAGCCCACCCGCTTTTTTGGCCATTTTCCGGTGGGGGGTGTTGGCGCCCCAATCTTCGGGCACTCATTGTTGGGCGCGGCTGTGCCCTAGGCCTATTTTTGGCACATGGAGGGGCCTCAAAAAGTCTCGCCCCATTCTGAGTCCGGCGGACGAACTTCGTTAGCCCCACCCCCCAAGGCTATAGCCCATCCGTTTTTTTGGCCATTTTCCGCAAAATGGGGTGTGTTGGCGCCGCGAACTACGGGAGCTTATTTTTGGGCGCGGCTTTGCCCGCGGCCTATTTTTTGGACACGGAGGGGCCTCGCAAAGTCTCGACCCATTCCGAGTCCGGCGGACAAACTTCGCCAGCCCCACCCCCCAAGGCTATAGCCCACCCGTTTTTGTGGCTTTTTTCCGATGGCCGAACGTGACGCCGCGACCTTTGGGCACTTATTTTTGTGCGCGGCTGTACCCGCGGCCTATTTTTCGCACATGGAGGGGCCTTGTAAAGTCTCGCCCCATTCCGAGTCCGGCGGACGAACTTCGTGAGCCCCACCCCCCAAGGCTATAGCCGACCCGTTTTTGTGGCTTTTTTCCGCTGGATGAACTAGGCGGCGCGACCTTCGGGCACGGCTGTGCCCGGCCTATTTTGGCACACGGAGGGGCCTCGCAAAGTCTCACCCCATTCCGAGTCCGCGGACGAACTTCGCCAGCCCAACCCCCAAGGCTATAGCCCACCCGTTTTAGTGGCTTTTTTCCGATGGACGAACGTGGCGCCGCGACCTTTGGGCACTTATTTTTGTGCACGGCTGTACCCGCGGCCTATTTTTCGCACATGGAGGGGCCTTGTAAAGTCTCGCCCCATTCCGAGTCCGGCGGACGAACTTCGCCAGCCCCATCCCCCAAGGCTATAGCCCACCCGTTGTTGTGGCTTTTTTCCGCTGGACGAACATGGCGCCGCGACCTGGGCACGGCTGTGCCCACGGCCTATTTTTGGCACACGGAGGGGCCTCGCAAAGTCTCGCCCCATTCCGAGTCCGGCGGACGAACTTCGCCAGCCCCACCCCCCAAGGCTATAGCCCACCCGTTTTTGTGGCTTTTTTCCGCTGGACGAACTTGGCGCCGCGACCTTCGGGCACGGCTGTGCCCGCGGCCTATTTTTGGCACACGGAGGGCACTCGCAAAGTCTCGCCCCATTCCGAGTCCGGCGGACGAACATCGCCAGCCCCACCCCCCAAGGCTATAGCCCACCCGTTGTTGTGGCTTTTTTCCGCTGGACGAACATGGCGCCCCGGCCTTCGGGTGCTTATTTTTGGGCTGGGATGTTCCCGTGGCCTATTTTTGGCACACGGAGGGGCCTCGCAAAGTCTCACCCCATTCCGAGTCCGGCGGACGAACTTCGCCAGCCCCACCCGCCAAGGCTATTGCCCATCCGTTTTTTTGCCCATTCTCCGCAAAATGGGGGGTGTTGACGCCGCGACCTTCGGGTCCTTATTTTTGGGCACGGCTGTGCCCGTGGCCTATTTTTGGCACACGGAGGGGCCTCGCAAAGTCTCCCCCCATTCCGAGTCCGGCGGACGAACTTCGCCAGCCCCACCCCCCAAGGCTATAGCCCACCCGTTTTTGAGGCTTTTTTCCGCTGGACGAACTTGGCGCCCTCAGCCTTCGGGCACTTATTTTTGGGCGCGGCCGTGCCCACGGGCAATTTTTGGCGCACGGAGGGACCTCACAAACTCTCGCCCCATTCCGAGTCCGGCGTACGAACTTCGCCAGCCCCACCCCCCAAGGCTATAGCCCACCCGTTTTTGTGGCTTTTTTCCGCTGGACAAACTTGGCGCCCCGGCCTTCGGGTGCTTATTTTTGGGGGTTGATGTGCCCGTGGCCTATTTTTGGCACATGGAGAGGCTCAAAGTCTCACCCCATTCCGAGTCCGGCGTACGAACTTCGCCAGCCCCACCCCCCAAGGCTATAGCCCACCCGTTTTTGTGGCTTTTTTCCGCTGGACAAACTTGGCGCCCCGGCCTTCTGGTGCTTATTTTTGGGCTGGGATGTTCCCACGGCCTATTTTTGGCACACGGGGGGCCTCCCAAAGTCTCGCCCCATTCCGAGTCCGGCGGACGAACATCGCCAGCCCCACCCCCCAAGGCTATAGCCCAGCCGTTTTTTTGGCCATTATCCGCATCATGGGGGTGTTGGCGCCGTGACCTTTGGGAGCTTATTTTTGGGCGCGGCTGCACCCGCGGCATATTTTTGGTACATGGAGGGCCCTCGCAAAGTCTCGCCCCATTCCGAGTCCGGCGGACGAACTTCGCCAGCCCCACCCCCCAAGGCTATAGCCCACCCGTTTTTTAGGCAATTTTCCGCTGGGGGGAGTTGGCGCCCCGGCCTTCGGGCGCTTATTTTTGGGCGCGGAGGTGTCCGCGGCCTATTTTTGGCACATGGAGGGGCCTTGCAAAGTCTCGCCCCATTCCGAGTCCGGCGCACCAACTCCGCCAGCCCCACCCCCAAAGGCTATAGCCCACCCGTTTTTTCGGCCATTTTCCGCTGGGGGGTGTTGGCGCCCCGACCTTCGGGCCCTTATTTTTGGGCGTGGCTGTGCCCGCGGCATATTCTTGGCACACGGATGGGACTCGTACAGTCTCGCCCCATTCCGAGTTAGGCAGCCGAACTTCGCCAGCCCCACCCCCCAAGGCTATAGCCCACCCGTTTTTTTGGCCATTTTCCGCAAAATGGGTGGTGTTGGCGCCGCGACTTTCGGGAGCTTATTTTTGGGCGCGGCTGTGCCCGCGGCCTATTTTTATCACACGGAGGGGACTCGCAAAGTCTCGCCCATTCCGAGTCCAGCGGGCGAACTTCGCCAGCCCCACCCCCCAAGGCTATAGCCCACCCGTTTTTGTGGCTCTTTTCCGCTGGACGAACTTGGCGCCGCGACCTTCGGGGGCTAATTTTTGGGCGCGGCTGTACACGCGGCCTATTTTTCGCACACGGAGGGGCCTCGCAAAGTCTCGCCCCATTCTGAGTCCGGCGGACAAACTTCGCCAGCCCACCCCCAAGGCTATAGCCCACCCGTTTTTGTGGCTTTTTTCCGCTGGACGAATTTGGCGCCGCGACCTTCGGGGGCTAATTTTTGGGTGCGGCTGTACACGCGGCCTATTTTTCGCACACGGAGGGGCCTCGCAAAGTCTCGCCCCATTCCGAGTCCGGCGGACGAAGTTGGCCAGCCCCTCCCCCCAAGGCTATAGCCCACCCGTTTTTTGGGCATTTTTGCGGCGGACGAACATGGGGATGGGACCTTCGGGGGTTTTTTTTGGGCACGGCTGTGCCCGCGGCATAGTTTTGGCACACGGAGGGTGCTCGCAAAGTCTCGCCCCATTCCGAGTTCGGCGGACGAAGTTGGCCAGCCCCTCCCCCCAAGGCTATAGCCCACCCGTTTTTTGGGCATTTTTGCGGTGGACGAACTTGGGCACGGGACCTTCGGGGGCTTATTTTTGGGCACGGCTGTGACAGCGGCCTATTTTTGGCCCACAGAGGGCACTCGCAAAGTCTCACCCCATTCCGAGTCCGGCGGACGAAGTTGGCCAGCCCCTCCCCCCAAGGCTATAGCCCACCTGTTTTTTGGGCATTTTTACGGCGGACGAACTTGGGGACGGGACCTTTGGGAGCTCATTTTTGGGCGCGGCTGTGCCCGCGGCCTATTTTTGGTACAAGGAGGGCGCTCGCAAAGTCTCGCCCCATTCCGAGTCCGGCGGACGAAGTTGGCCAGCCCCCCCCCCAAGGCTATAGCCCACCTGTTTTTTGGGCATTTTTGCGGCGGACGAATTTGGGGACGGTACCTTCGGGAGCTCATTTTTCGGCGCGGCTGTGCCCGCGGCCTATTTTTGGTACACGGAGGGCGCTCGCAAAGTCTCGCCCCATTCCGAGTCCGGCGGACGAAGTTGGCCCGCCCCTCCCCCCAAGGCTATAGCCCACCCATTTTTTGGGCATTTTTGCGGCGGACGAACTTGGGGACGGGACCTTCGGGAGCATATTTTTAGGCGCGGCTGTGCCCGCGGCCTATTTTTGGCACACGGAGGTCGCTCGTAAATTCTGGCCCCATTCCGAGTCCGACGGACGAAGTCGGCTAGCCCCTCCCCCCAAGGCTATAGCCCACCCGCTTTTTGGGCATTTTTGCGGCGGACGAACTTGGGGACGGGACCTTCGGGGACTTATTTTTGGGCGCGGCTGTGCCCGCGGCCTATTTATGGCACACGGAGTGCACTCGCAAAGTCTCACCCCATTCCGAGTCTGGCGGACCAAGTTGGCCAGCCCCTCCCCCCAAGGCTATAGCCCACTCGTTTTTGGGGCATTTTTGCGGCGGACGAACTTGGGGACGGAACCTTCGGGGGCTTATTTTTGGGCGCGGCTGTGCCTGTGGCCAATTTTTGGCACACGGAGGTCGCTCGCAAAGTTTCGCCCCATTCCGAGTCCGGTGGACGAAGTCGGCCAGCCCCTCCCCCCAAGGCTATAGCCCAGCCGCTTTTTGGGCATTTTTGCGGCGGACGAACTTGGGGATGGGACCTTCGTGGGCTTATTTTTGGGCGCGGCTGTGCCCGTGGCCTATTTTTGGCACACGGAGGGCGCTCGCAAAGTCTCGCCCCATTCCGAGTCCGGCGGACGAAGACGGCCAGCCCCTCCCCCCAAGGCTATAGCCCACCCGTTTTTTGGGCATTTTTGCGGCGGACGAACATGGGGATGGGACCTTCGAGGGTTTATTTTTGGGTGCGGCTGTGCGTACGGCCTATTTTTGGCACACGGAGGCCGCTCGTAAAGTCTCACCCCATTCCGAGTCCGGCGGACGAAGTGGGCCAGCCCCTCCCCCCAAGGCTATAGCCCACCCATTTTTGGGGCATTTTTGCGGCGGACGAACTTGGGGACGGGACCTTCGGGGGCTTATTTTTGGGCGCGGCAGTGACCGTGGCCAATTTTTGGCACACGGAGGTCGCTCGCAAAGTCTCGCCCCATTCCGAGTCCGGTGGACGAAGTCGGCCAACCCCTCCCCCCAAGGCTATAGCCCAGCCGCTTTTTGTGCATTTTTGAGGCGGACAAACTTGGGGACGGGACCTTCGGGGACTTATTTTTGGGCGTGGCTGTGGCCGTGGCCTATTTTTGGCACACGGAGGGCGCTCGCAAAGTCTCGCCCCATTCTGAGTCCGGCGGACGAAGTTGGCCAGCCCCTCCCCCCAAGGCTATAGCCCACCCGTTTTTTGGGCATTTTTGCGGCGGACGAACATGGGGATGGGACCTTCGGGGGTCTATTTTCTGGCGTGGCTGTGCGTGCGGCCTATTTTTGGCACACGGAGGCCGCTCGCAAAGTCTCACCCCATTCCGAGTCCGGCGGACGAAGTGGGCCAGCCCCTCCCCCCAAGGCTATAGCCCACCCGTTTTTGGGGCATTTTTGCGGCGGACGAACTTGGGGACGGGACCTTCGGGGGCTTATTTTTGGGCGCCGCTGTTCCCGCGGCCTATTTTTGGCACACGGAGGGCGCTCGCAAAGGATCGCCCCATTCCGAGTCCGGCGGACCAATTTGGTTAGCCCCTCCCCCCAAGGCTATAGCCCACCCGTTTTTTGGGCATTTTTGCGGCGGACGAACTTCGGGACGGGACCTTCGGGCGCTTATTTTTGGGCGCAGCTGTGCCCGTGGCCTATTTTTGGCACACGGAGGGTGCTCGCAAAGTCTCACCCCATTCCGAGTCCGGCGGACGAACTTGGCCAGCCCCTCCCCCCAAGGCTATAGCCCACCCGTTTTTTGGGCATTTTTGCGGCGGACGAACTTGGGGACGGGACCTTCGGGCACTTATTCTTGTGCGCGGCTGTGCCCGTAGCCTATTTTTGGCACACGGAGGGCGCTCGCAAATTCCCGCCCCATTCCGAGTCCGGCGGACGAACTTGGCCAGCCCCTCCCCCCAAGGCTATAGCCCACCCGTTTTTTGGGCATTTTTGCGGCCGACGAACATGTGGACGGGACCTTCGGGCTCTTATTTTTGGGCGCTGCTGTGCCCGTTGCCTATTTTTGGCACACGGAGGGCGCTCGCAAAGTCTCGCCCCATTCCGAGTCCGGCGGACGAACTTGGCCAGCCCCTCCCCCCAAGGCTATAGCCCACCCGTTTTTTGGGCATTTTTGCGGCGGACGAACTTGGGGACGGGACCTTCGGGCACTTATTCTTGTGCGCGGCTGTGCCCGTAGCCTATTTTTGGCACACGGAGGGCGCTCGCAAATTCCCGCCCCATTCCGAGTCCGGCGGACGAACTTGGCCAGCCCCTCCCCCCAAGGCTATAGCCCACCCGTTTTTTGGGCATTTTTGCGGCGGACGAACTTGGGGACGGGACCTTAGGACGCTTATTTTTGGACGCGGCTGTGCCTATGGCCCAGTTATTGCACACGGAGGGCGCTCGCAAAGTATCGCCCCATTCCGAGTCCGGCGGATTTGGCAGTCCCTCCCCCACGGCTATAGCCCACCCGTTTTTTGGTCATTTTTGCGGCGGACGAACTTGGGGACGGGACCTTCGGGGGATTATTTTTGGGCGCGGCTTTGTCCGTGGCCTATTTTTGGCACACGGAGGGCGCTCGCAAAGTGTCGGCCCAATCCGAGTCCGGCGGACGAAGTTGGCCAGCCCCTCCCCCCAAGGCTATAGCCCACCGTTTTTTGGGCATTTTTGTGGCGGACGAACTTGGGGACGGGACCTTCGGGGGCTTATTTTTGGGTGCGGCTGTGCCCGCGGCCTATTTTTGGCGCACGGAGGGCGCTCGCAAAGTCTCGCCCCATTCCGAGTCCGGCGGACGAAGTTGGCCAGCCCCTCCCCCCGAGGCTATAGCCCACCTGTTTTTTGGGCATTTTTGCGGCGGACGAACTTGGGGACGGGACCTTCGGGGGCTTATTTTTAGGCGCGGCTGTGCCCGCGGCCTATTTTTGGCACACGGAGGGTGCTCGCAAAGTCTCGCCCCATTCCGAGTCCGGCGGACGAAGTTGGCCAGCCCCTCCCCCCAAGGCTATAGCCCACCTGTTTTTTGGGCATTTTTGCGGCGGACGAACTTGGGGACGGGACCTTCGGGGGCTTATTTTTTGGCGCGGCTGTGTCCGCAGCCTATTTTTGGCCCACGGAGGGCGCTCTCAAAGTCTCGCCCTATTCCGAGTCCGGCGGACGAGGTTGGCCAGCCCCTCCCCCCAAGGCTATAGCCCACCCGTTTTTTGGGCATTTTTGCGGCGGACGAACTTGGGGACGGGACCTTCGGGCACTTATTTTTGGGCGCTGCTTTTCCCGAGGCCTATTTTTGGCACACGGAGGGTGCTCGTAAAGTCTCGCCCCATTCCGAGTCCGGCGGACGAACTTGGCCAGCCCCTCCCCCCAAGGCTATAGCCCACTCGTTTTTTGGTCATTTTTGCGGCGGACGAACATGGGGACGGGACCTTCGGGCTCTTATTTTTGGGCGCGGCTGTGTCCGTGGCCTATTTTTGGCACACGGAGGGTGCTCGCAAAGTCTCGCCCCATTCCGAGTCCGGCGGACGAACTTGGCCAGCGCCTCCCCCCAAGGCTATAGCCCACCCGTTTTTTGGGCATTTTTGCGGCGGACGAACTTGGGGACGGGACCTTCGGGCACTTATTCTTGTGCGCGGCTGTGCCCGTAGCCTATTTTTGGAACACGGAGGGCGCTCGCAAATTCCCGCCCCATTCCGAGTCCGGCGGAAGAACTTGGCCAGCCCCTCCCCCCAAGGCTATAGCCCACCCGTTTTTTGGGCATTTTTTCGGCGGACGAACTTTGGGACGGGACCTTAGGACGCTTATTTTTGGACGCGGCTGTGCCTATGGCCAAGTTATTGCACACGGAGGGCGCTCACAAAGTATCGCCCCATTCCGAGTCCGGCGGACGAACTTGGCCAGTCCCCCCCCCAAGGCTATAGCCCACCCGTTTTTTGGGCATTTTTGCGGCGGACGAACATGGGGATGGGACCTTCGAGGGTTTATTTTTGGGTGCGGCTGTGCGTACGGCCTATTTTTGGCACACGGAGGCCGCTCGTAAAGTCTCACCCCATTCCGAGTCCGGCGGACGAAGTGGGCCAGCCCCTCCCCCCAAGGCTATAGCCCACCCATTTTTGGGGCATTTTTGCGGCGGACGAACTTGGGGACGGGACCTTCGGGGGCTTATTTTTGGGCGCGGCAGTGACCGTGGCCAATTTTTGGCACACGGAGGTCGCTCGCAAAGTCTCGCCCCATTCCGAGTCCGGTGGACGAAGTCGGCCAACCCCTCCCCCCAAGGCTATAGCCCAGCCGCTTTTTGTGCATTTTTGAGGCGGACAAACTTGGGGACGGGACCTTCGGGGACTTATTTTTGGGCGTGGCTGTGGCCGTGGCCTATTTTTGGCACACGGAGGGCGCTCGCAAAGTCTCGCCCCATTCTGAGTCCGGCGGACGAAGTTGGCCAGCCCCTCCCCCCAAGGCTATAGCCCACCCGTTTTTTGGGCATTTTTGCGGCGGACGAACATGGGGAAGGGACCTTCGGGGGTCTATTTTCTGGCGTGGCTGTGCGTGCGGCCTATTTTTGGCACACGGAGGCCGCTCGCAAAGTCTCACCCCATTCCGAGTCCGGCGGACGAAGTGGGCCAGCCCCTCCCCCCAAGGCTATAGCCCACCCGTTTTTGGGGCATTTTTGCGGCGGACGAACTTGGGGACGGGACCTTCGGGGGCTTATTTTTGGGCGCCGCTGTTCCCGCGGCCTATTTTTGGCACACGGAGGGCGCTCGCAAAGGATCGCCCCATTCCGAGTCCGGCGGACCAATTTGGTTAGCCCCTCCCCCCAAGGCTATAGCCCACCCGTTTTTTGGGCATTTTTGCGGCGGACGAACTTCGGGACGGGACCTTCGGGCGCTTATTTTTGGGCGCAGCTGTGCCCGTGGCCTATTTTTGGCACACGGAGGGTGCTCGCAAAGTCTCACCCCATTCCGAGTCCGGCGGACGAACTTGGCCAGCGCCTCACCCCAAGGCTATAGCCCACCCGTTTTTTGGGCATTTTTGCGGCGGACGAACTTGGGGACGGGACCTTCGGGCACTTATTCTTGTGCGCGGCTGTGCCCGTAGCCTATTTTTGGCACACGGAGGGCGCTCGCAAATTCCCGCCCCATTCCGAGTCCGGCGGAAGAACTTGGCCAGCCCCTCCCCCCAAGGCTATAGCCCACCCGTTTTTTGGGCATTTTTGCGGCGGACAAACATGGGGACGGGACCTTCGGGCGCTTATTTTTGGGCGCAGCTGTGCCCGTGGCCTATTTTTGGCACACGGAGGGTGCTCGCAAAGTCTCACCCCATTCCGAGTCCGGCGGACGAACTTGGCCAGCCCCTCACCCCAAGGCTATAGCCCACCCGTTTTTTGGGCATTTTTGCGGCGGACGAACCTGGGGACGGGACCTTCGGGCACTTATTCTTGTGCGCGGCTGTGCCCGTAGCCTATTTTTGGCACACGGAGGGCGCTCGCAAGTTCCCGCCCCATTCCGAGTCCGGCGGAAGAACTTGGCCAGCCCCTCCCCCCAAGGCTATAGCCCACCCGTTTTTTGGGCATTTTTGCGGCGGACGAACTTGGGGACGGGACCTTAGGACGCTTATTTTTGGACGCGGCTGTGCCTATGGCCCAGTTATTGCACACGGAGGGCGCTCGCAAAGTATCGCCCCATTCCGAGTCCGGCGGACGAACTTGGCCAGTCCCTCCCCCCAAGGCTATAACCCACAAATTTTTTGGTCATTTTTGCGGCGGACGAACTTGGGGACGGGACCTTCGGGGGCTTATTTTTGGGCGCGGCTTTGTCCGCGGCCTATTTTTGGTACACGGAGGGCGCTCGCAAAGTGTCGGCCCAATCCGAGTCCGGGCGGACGAAGTTGGCCAGCCCCTCCCCCCAAGGCTATAGCCCACCGTTTTTTGGGCATTTTTGTGGCGGACGAACTTGGGGACGGGACCTTCGGGGGCTTATTTTTGGGCGCGGCTGTGCCCGCGGCCTATTTTTGGCACACGGAGGGTGCTCGCAAAGTCTCGCCCCATTCCGAGTCCGGCGGACGAAGTTGGCCAGCCCCTCCCCCCAAGGCTATAGCCCACCTGTTTTTTGGGCATTTTTGCGGCGGACGAACTTGGGGACGGGACCTTCGGGGGCTTATTTTTTGGCGCGGCTGTGTCCGCAGCCTATTTTTGGCCCACGGAGGGCGCTCTCAAAGTCTCGCCCTATTCCGAGTCCGGCGGACGAGGTTGGCCAGCCCCTCCCCCCAAGGCTATAGCCCACCCGTTTTTTGGGCATTTTTGCGGCGGACGAACTTGGGGACGGGACCTTCGGGCACTTATTTTTGGGCGCTGCTTTTCCCGAGGCCTATTTTTGGCACACGGAGGGTGCTCGTAAAGTCTCGCCCCATTCCGAGTCCGGCGGACGAACTTGGCCAGCCCCTCCCCCCAAGGCTATAGCCCACTCGTTTTTTGGTCATTTTTGCGGCGGACGAACATGGGGACGGGACCTTCGGGCTCTTATTTTTGGGCGCGGCTGTGTCCGTGGCCTATTTTGGCACACGGAGGGTGCTCGTAAAGTCTCGCCCCATTCCGAGTCCGGCGGACGAACTTGGCCAGCGCCTCCCCCCAAGGCTATAGCCCACCCGTTTTTTGGGCATTTTTGCGGCGGACGAACTTGGGGACGGGACCTTCGGGCACTTATTCTTGTGCGCGGCTGTGCCCGTTGCCTATTTTTGGAACACGGAGGGCGCTCGCAAATTCCCGCCCCATTCCGAGTCCGGCGGAAGAACTTGGCCAGCCCCTCCCCCCAAGGCAATAGCCCACACGTTTATTGGGCATTTTTTCGGACGAACTTTGGGACGGGACCTTAGGACGCTTATTTTGGGCTGCTGTGCCTATGGCCAAGTTATTGCACACGGAGGGCGCTCGCAAAGGCTCGCCCCATACCGAGTCCGGCGGACGAAGTCCCAAGGCTATAGCCCACCCGTTTTTTGGGCATTTTTGCGGCGGACGAACTTGGGGACGGGACCTTCGGGCACTTATTTTTGGGCGCTGCTGTTCCCGAGGCCTATTTTTGGCACACGGAGGGCGCTCGCAAAGTCTCGCCCCATTCCGAGTCCGGCGGACGAACTTGGCCAGCCCCTCCCCCCCAAGGCTATAGCCCACCCGTTTTTTGGGCATTTTTGCGGCGGACGAACTTGGGGACGGGACCTTCGGGGGCTTATTTTTGGACGCGGTTGTGCCCGCGGGCTATTTTTGGCACACGGAGGGCACTCGCAAAGGCTCGCCCCATCCCGAGTCCGGCGGACCAATTTGGTCAGCCCCTCCCCCCAAGGCTATAGCCCACCCGTTTTTTGAGCATTTTTGCGGCGGACGAACTTCGGGACGGG
This sequence comes from Citrus mangshanensis, assembly GCA_030449895.1. Lineage (NCBI taxonomy): Eukaryota > Viridiplantae > Streptophyta > Magnoliopsida > Sapindales > Rutaceae > Citrus > Citrus mangshanensis. The sequence continues at coordinate 89,141 of JASUUJ010000039.1, forward strand.
ACCTTCGGGCGCTTATGTTTGGGCACGGCTGTGCTCGGGGCCTATTTTTGGCTCACAGAGGGCGCTCGTAAAGTCTCGCCCCATTCCGAGTCCGGCGGACGAACTTGGCCAGCCCCTCCCCCCAAGGCTATAGCCCACTCGTTTTTTGGGCATTTTTGCGGCGGACGAACATGGGGACGGGACCTTCGGGCTCTTATTTTTGGGCGCGGCTGTGCCCGTGGCCTATTTTTGGCACACGGAGGGTGCTCGCAAAGTCTCGCCCCATTCCGAGTCCGGCGGACGAACTTGGCCAGCGCCTCCCCCCAAGGCTATAGCCCACCCGTTTTTTGGGCATTTTTGCGGCGGACGAACTTGGGGACGGGACCTTCGGGCACTTATTCTTGTGCGCGGCTGTGCCCGTAGCCTATTTTTGGCACACGGAGGGCGCTCGCAAAGTCTCGCCGCATTCCGAGTCCGGCGGACGAAGTTGGCCAGCCCCTCCCCCCAAGGCTATAGCCCACCTGTTTTTTGGGCATTTTTGCGGCGGACGAACTTGGGGACGGGACCTTCGGGCGCTTATTTTGGCGCGCTGTGCCCGTGTCCTATTTTGGCACACGGAGGGTGCTCGCAAAGTCTCGCCCCATTCCGAGTCCGGCGGACGACCAGCGCCTCCCCCAAGGCTATAGCCCACCCGTTTTTGGGCATTTTTGTGGCGGACGAACTTGGGGACGGGACCTTGGGGCTTATTTTTGGGCGCGGCTGTGCCCGCGGCCTATTTTGGCACACGGAGGTGCTCGCAGTCTCGCCCCATTCCGAGTCCGAGGCGGACAGTTGGCCAGCCCCTCCCCAAGGCTATAGCCCACCTGTTTTTAGGCATTTTGCGGCGGACGAACTTGGGGACGGGACCTTCGGGGCTTATTTTTGGCGCGGCTGTGTCCGCAGCCTATTTTGGCCCACGGAGGGCGCTCTCAAAGTCTCGCCCTATTCCGAGTCCGGCGGACGAGGTTGGCCAGCCCCTCCCCCCAAGGCTATAGCCCACCCGTTTTTTGGGCATTTTTGCGGCGGACGAACTTGGGGACGGGACCTTCGGGCACTTATTTTTGGGCGCTGCTTTTCCCGAGGCCTATTTTTGGCACACGGAGGGTGCTAGCAAAGTCTCGCCCTATTCCGAGTCCGGCGGACGATGTTGGCCAGCCCCTCCCCCCAAGGCTATAGCCCACTCGTTTTTTGGTCATTTTTGCGGCGGACGAACATGGGGACGGGACCTTCGGGCTCTTATTTTTGGGCGCGGCTGTGTCCGTGGCCTATTTTTGGCACACGGAGGGTGCTCGCAAGTCTCGCCCCATTCCGAGTCCGGCGGACGAACTTGGCCAGCCAGCGCTCCCCAAGGCTATAGCCACCCGCTTTTTGGGCATTTTGCGGCGGACGAACTTGGGGACGGGACCTAGGACGCTTATTTTGGACGCGGCTGTGCCTATGGCCCAGTTATTGCACACGGAGGGCGCTGCAAAGTATCGCCCCATTCCGAGTCCGCGGACCTTGGCCAATCCCTCCCCCAAGGCTATAGCCCACCCGTTTTGGCATTTTTGGCGGACGAACTTGGGGACGGGACCTTCGGGCACTTATTTTTGGGCGCTGCTTTTCCCGAGGCCTATTTTTGGCACACGGAGGGTGCTCGCAAAGTCTCGCCCAATTCCGAGTCCGGCGGACGAACTTGGCCAGCCCCTCCCCCCCAAGGCTATAGCCCACCCGTTTTTTGGGCATTTTTGCGGCGGATGAACTTCGGGACGGGACCTTCGAGCGCTTATTTTTGGGTATGGCTGTGCCCGTGGCCTATTTTTGGCACTTGGAGGGCGCTTGTAAAGTCTCGCCCCATTCCGAGTCCGGCGGACGAACTTGGCCAGCCACTCCCCCCAAGGCTATAGCCCACCCGTTTTTTGGGCATTTTTGCGGCGGACGAACTTGGGGACGGGAACTTCGGGAGCTTATTTTGGGGCGCGGCTTTGTCCGCGGCCTATTTTTGTCACACGGAGGGCGCTCGTAAAGTTCAGCCCCATTCCGAGTCCGGCGGACGAACTTGGCCAGCGCCTCCCCCCAAGGCTATAGCCCACCCGTTTTTTGGGCATTTTTGCGGCGGACAAACTTGGGGACGGGACCTTCGGGCACTTATTCTTGTGCGTGGCTGTGCCCGTAGCCTATTTTTGGCACACGGAGGGCGCTCGCAAAGTCTCGCCCCATTCCGAGTCTGGCAGACGAACTTGGCCAGCCCCTCCCCCCAAGGCTATAGCCCACCCGTTTTTTGGGCATTTTTGCGGCGGACGAACTTCGCGACGGGACCTTTGGGTGCTTATTTTTGGGCACGGCTGTGCCCACGGCATATTTTTGGCACACGGAGGGCGCTCGCAAAGTCCCGCCCCATTCCGAGACCGGCGGACGAACTTGGCCAGCCCCTCCCCCAAGGCTATAGCCCACCCGTTTTTTGGGCATTTTTGCGGCGGTCGAACTTGGGGACCAGACCTTCGGGCACTTATTTTTGGCACGGCTGCGCCCGCGGCCTATCTTTGGCACACGGAGGGCGCTCACAAAGTCTCGGCCCATTCCGAGTCCGGCGGACGAACTTGGCCAGCCCCTCCCCCCAAGGCTATTGCCCACCCGTTTTTTGGGCATTTTTGCGGCGGTTGAACTTGGGGACGGGACCTTCGGGCACTTATTTTTGGGCGCGGCTGTGCCCGTGGCCAATTTTTGGCACACGGAGGGCGCTCGCAAAGTCTCGTCCCATTCCGAGTCCGGCGGACGAACTTGGCCAGCCCCTCCCCCCAAGGCTATAGCCCACCCGTTTTTTGGGCATTTTTGCCGCGGTTGAACTTTGGGACGGGACCTTCGGGGGCTTATTTTTGGGCGCGGCTCTGCCAGTGGCCTATTTTTGGCACACGGAGGTCGCTCGCAAAGTCTCGCCCCATTCCGAGTCCGGCGGACGAGCTTGGCCAGCCCCTCCCCCCAAGGCTATAGCCCACCCGTTTTTTGGGCATTTTTGCGGCGGACGAACTTGGGGACGGGACCTTCTTGCACTTATTCTGTGCAGCGCTGCTGCCAGGCCTATTTTTGGGCACGGAGGGCGCGCTGCAAATCCCGCCCCATTCCGAGTCCGGGCGGACGACCTTGGCCAGCCCTCAAGGCTATAGCCCACCCGTTTTTTGGGCATTTTTGCGGCGGACGAACTTGGGGACGGGACCTTCGGGCACTTATTTTTGGGCGCTGCTGTTCCCGAGGCCTATTTTTGGAACACGGAGGTCGCTCGCAAAGTCTCGCCGCATTCCGAGTCCGGCGGACGAACTTGGCCAGCCCCTCCCCCCAAGGCTATAGCCCACCCGTTTTTTGGGCATTTTTGCGGCGGTTGAACTTGGGGACGGGACCTTCGGGGGCTTATTTTTGGGCGCTGCTGTTCCGGGGGCCTATTTTTGGAACACGGAGGTCGCTCGCAAAGTCTCGCCGCATTCCGAGTCCGGCGGACGAACTTGGCCAGCCCCTCCCCCCAAGGCTATAGCCCACCCGTTTTTTGGGCATTTTTGCGGCGGTTGAACTTGGGGACGGGACCTTCGGGCACTTATTTTTGGGCGCTGCTGTTCCCGAGGCCTATTTTTGGCACACGGAGGGCGCTCGCAAAGTCTCGCCGCATTCCGAGTCCGGCGGACGAACTTGGCCGGCCCCTCCCCCCAAGGCTATAGCCCACCCGTTTTTTGGGCATTTTTGCGGCGGTTGAACTTGGGGACGGGACCTTCGGGGGCTTATTTTTGGGCGCATCTCTGCCCGTGGCCTATTTTTGGAACACGGAGGTCGCTCGCAAAGTCTCGCCCCATTCCGAGTCCGGCGGACGAACTTGGCCAGCCCCTCCCCCCAAGGCTATAGCCCACCCGTTTTTTGGGCATTTTTGCGGCGGTTGAACTTGGGGACGGGACCTTCGGGGGCTTATTTTTGGGCGCAGCTCTGCCCGTGGCCTATTTTTGGAACACGGAGGTCGCTCGCAAAGTCTCGCCCCATTCCGAGTCCGGCGGACGAACTTGGCCAGCCCCTCCCCCCAAGGCTATAGCCCACCCGTTTTTTGGGCATTTTTGCGGCGTTCGAACTTGGGGACCGGACCTTTGGGCGCTTTTTTCTGGGTACGGCTGTGCCTGCGGCCTATTTTTGGCACACGGAGGGCGCTCGCAAAGTCTCACCCCATTCCGAGTCCGGCGGACGAACTTGGCCAGCGCCTCCCCCCAAGGCTATAGCCCACCCGTTTTTTGGGCATTTTTGCGGCGGACGAACTTGGGGACGGGACCTTCGGGCACTTATTCTTGTGCGCGGCTGTGCCCGTAGCGTATTTTTGGCACACAGAGGGCGCTCGCAAATTCCCGCCCCATTCCGAGTCCGGCGGACGAACTTGGCCAGCCCCTCCCCCCCAGGCTATAGCCCACCCGTTTTTTGGGCATTTTTGCGGCGGACGAACTTGGGGACCGGATCTTCGGACGCTTATTTTTGGACGCGGCTGTGCCTATGGCCCAGTTATTGCACACGGAGGGCGCTCGCAAAGTATCGCCTCATTCCGAGTCCGGCGGACGAACTTGGCCAGTCCCTCCCCCCAAGGCTATAGCCCACCCGTTTTTTGGGCATTTTTGCGGCGGACGAACTTGGGGACGGGACCTTCGGGCACTTATTTTTGGGCGCTGCTGTTCCCAAGGCCTATTTTTGGCACACGGAGGGCGCTCGCAAAGTCTCGCCCCATTCCGAGTCCGGCGGACGAACTTGGCCAGCCCCTCCCCCCAAGGCTATAGCCCACCCGTTTTTTGGGCATTTTTGCGGCGGACGAACTTGGGGACGGGACCTTCGGGAGCTTAATTTTGGGCGCGGCTGTGCCCGCTGCCTATTTTTGGCGCACGGAAGGCGTTCGTAAAGACTCGCCACATTCTCAGTCCGGCGGACGAACTTGGCCAGCCCCTTCCCCCAAGGCTATAGCCCACCCGTTTTTTGGGCATTTTTGCGGCGGACGAGCTTGGGGACGGGACTTTCGGGTGGATATTTTTTGGGCACAGCTGTGCTCACGGCATATTTTTGGCACACGGAGGGTGCTCACAAAGTCTCGCCCCATTCCGAGTCCGGCGGACGAACTTGGCCAGCTCCTCCCCCCAAGGCTATAGCCCACCCGTTTTTTGGGCATTTTTGCGGCGGACGAACTTGGGAACGGGACCTTCGGGCATTTATTTTTGGGCGCGGCTGTGCCCGCGGCATATTTTTGACACGGGGAGGGCGCTCGCAAAGTCTCGCCCCATTCTGAGTCCGGCGGACGAACTTGGCCAGCCCCTCCCCCCAAGGCTATAGCCCACCCGTTTTTTGGGCATTTTTGCGGCGGACGAACTTGGGGACGGGACCTTCGGGCGATTATTTTTGGGCAAGGCTGTGTCTGCGGCCTATTTTTGGCACACGGAGGGCGCTCGCAAAGTCTCGCCCCATTCTGAGTCCGGCGGACGAACTTGGCCAGCCCCTCCCCCCAAGGCTATAGCCCACCCGTTTTTTGGGCATTTTTGCAGCGGACGAACGTGGGGACGGGACCGTCGGGCGCTTATTTTTGGGCGAGGCATTGCCCGCGGCCTTTTTTTGGCACACGGAGGGCGCACGCAAAGTCTCGCCCCATTCCGAGTCCGGCGGACGAAGTGGGCCAGCCCTTCCCCCCAAGGCTATAGCCCACCCGTTTTTTGGGCATTTTTGCGGAGGACGAACTTGGGGACGGGACCTTCTGGGGCTTATTTTTGGTCGCGGATGTGCCCGTGGCCTATTGTTGGCACACGGAGGGCGCTCGCAAAGTCTCGCCCCATTCCGAGTCCGGCGGACGAAGTTGGCCAGCCCCTCCCCCCAAGGCTATAGCCCACCCGTTTTTTGGGCATTTTTGCGGCGGACGAACTTGAGGACGGGACCTTCGGGGGCTTATTTTTGGGAGCAGCTGTGACCAAGGCCTATTTTTGGCACACGGAGGGCGCTCACAAAGTGTCGCCCCATTCCGAGTCCGGCGGACGAAGTTGGCCAGCCCCTCCCCCCAAGGGTATAGCCCACCCGTTTTTTGGGCCATTTTTGCGGCAAACGAACTTGGGGACGGGACCTTCGGGCGCTTATTTTTGGCAAACGGAGGGCGCTCGCAAAGTCTCGCCCCATTCCACCTCCGGCGGACGAACTTGGCCAGCCCTCCCCCCAAGGCTATAGCCCACCCGTTTTTTGGGCATTTTTGCGGCCGACGAACTAGGGGACGGGACCTTCGGGCGCTTATTTTTTGGCACGGATGTGGTCGCGACCTATTTTTGGCACACGGAGGCGCTCGTAAAGTCTAGCCCCATTCTGAGTCCGGCGGAGGAACTTGGCCAGCCCCTCCCCCCAAGGCTATAGCCAACCAATTTTTTGGGCATTTTTGCGGCGGATGAACTTGGGGACGGGACCTTCGGGCGCTTATTTTTAGGCGCGGCTGTGCGCACGGCCTATTTTTGGCACACAGAGGGCGCTCGCAAAGTCTCGCCCCATTCTGAGTCCGGCGGACGAACTTGGCCAGCCCCTCCCCCCGAGGCTATAGCCCACCCGTTTTTTGGGCATTTTTGCAGCGGACGAACTTGGGGACGGGACCGTCGGGCACTTATTTTGGGCGCGGCTGTGCCCGGCCTATTTTTGGCAGCACGGAGGCGTTCGCAAAGTCTCGCCCCATTCCGAGTCCGGCGGAGGAACTTGGCCAGCCTCCTCCCAAGGCTATAGCCCACCCGCTTTTGGGCTTTTGCGCGGACGAACTTGGGGACGGGACCTTCGGCGGCTTATTTTTTGGTACGGCTGTGCCCGCGGCCTATTTTTGCCACACGGAGGGTGCTCGCAAAGTGTCGCCCTAATCCGAGTCCGGCGGACGAAGTTGGCCAGCCCCTCCCCCCAAGGTTATAGCCCACCGTTTTTTGGGCATTTTTGTGGCGGACGAACTTGGGGACGGGACCTTCGGGGGCTTATTTTTGGGCGCGGCTGTGCCTGCGGCCTATTTTTGGCGCACGGAGGGTGCTCGCAAAGTCTCGCCCCATTCCGAGTCCGGCGGACTAACTTGGCCAGTCCCTTCCCCCAAGGCTATAGCCCACCCGTTTTTTGGGCATTTTTGCGGCGGACGAACTTGGGGACGGGACCTTCGGGGGCTTATTTTTGGGCACGGTTGTGGCCGCGGCCTATTTTTGGCACACGGAGGGCGCTCACAAAGTCTCGCCCCATTCTGAGTCTGGCGGAGGAACTTGGCCAGCCCCTCCCCCCAAGGCTATATCCAACCCATTTTTTGGGCCATTTTTGCGGCAAACGAACTTGGGGACGGGACCTTCGGGCGCTTATTTTTGGCAAACGGAGGGCGCTCGCAAAGTCTCGCCCCATTCCACCTCCGGCGGACGAACTTGGCCAGCCCTGCCCCCCAGGCGAAAACCCACCCGTTTTTTGGGCAGTTTTGCGGCCGCCGAACGAGGGGACGGACCTTCGGGCGCTATTTTTGGCACGGTTGTGGTCGCGACCTATTTTTGGCACACGGAGGCGCTCGTAAAGTCTAGCCCCATTCTGAGTCCGGCGGAGGAACTTGGCCAGCCCCTCCCCCCAAGGCTATAGCCAACCAATTTTTTGGGCATTTTTGCGGCGGATGAACTTGGGGACGGGACCTTCGGGCGCTTATTTTTAGGCGCGGCTGTGCGCACGGCCTATTTTTGGCACACAGAGGGCGCTCGCAAAGTCTCGCCCCATTCTGAGTCCGGCGGACGAACTTGGCCAGCCCCTCCCCCCGAGGCTATAGCCCACCCGTTTTTTGGGCATTTTTGCAGCGGACGAACTTGGGGACGGGACCGTCGGGCACTTATTTTTGGGCGCGGCTGTGCCCGCGGCCTATTTTTGGCACACGGAGGGCGTTCGCAAAGTCTCGCCCCATTCCGAGTCCGGCGGAGGAACTTGGCCAGCCCCTCCCCCCAAGGCTATAGCCCACCCGTTTTTGGGCTTTTTTGCGGCGGACGAACTTGGGGACGGGACCTTCGGCGGCTTATTTTTTGGTACGGCTGTGCCCGCGGCCTATTTTTGCCACACGGAGGGCGCTCGCAAATTGTCTCCCCATTCTGAGTCCGGCGGACGAACTTGGTCAGCCCCTCCCCCCAAGGCTATAGCCCACCCGTTTTTTGGGCATTTTTGCAGCGGACGAACTTGGGGACGGGACCTTCGGGCGCTTATTTTTGGGCGCGGCTGTGCCCACGGCCTTTTTTTGGCACATGGAGGGCGCACGCAAAGTCTCGCCCCATTCCGAGTCCGGCGGACGAACTTGGCCAGCCCCTCCCCCCAAGGCTATAGCCCACCCATTTTTTGGGCATTTTTGCGGCGGACGAACTTGGGGACGGGACCTTCGGGCACTTATTTTTGGGCATGGCTGTGGCCGCGGCCTATTTTTGGCACACGGAGGCGCTCGCAAAGTCTCGCCCCATTCTGAGTCCGGCGGAGGAACTTGGCCAGCCCCTCCCCCCAAGGCTATAGCCAACCCATTTTTTGGCCATTTTTGCGGCAAACGAACTTGGGGACGGGACCTTCGGGTGCTTATTTTTGGCAAACGGAGGGCGCTCGCAAAGTCTCACCTCATTCCAAGTCCGGCGGACGAACTTGGCCAGCCCTCCCCCCAAGGCTATAGCCCACCCGTTTTTTGGGCATTTTTGCGGCGGACGAACTAGGGGACGGGACCTTCGGGCGCTTATTTTTTGGCACGGATGTGGCCGCGACCTATTTTTGGCACACGGAGGCGCTCGCAAAGTCTCGCCCCATTCTGAGTCCGGCGGAGGAACTTGGCCAGCCCCTCCCCCCAAGGCTATAGCCAACCCATTTTTTGGCCATTTTTGCGGCAAACGAACTTGGGGACGGGACCTTCGGGTGCTTATTTTTGGAACACGGAGGGCGCTCGCAAAGTCTCGCCTCATTCCAAGTCCGGCGGACGAACTTGGCCAGCCCTCCACCCAAGGCTATAGCCCACCCGTTTTTTGGGCATTTTTACGGCGGACGAACTTGGGGACGGGATCTTCGGGCACTTATTTTTGGGCGCGGCTGTGCCCGCGGCCAATTTCTGGCACACGGAGGGCGCTCGCACAGTCTCGCCCCATTCCGAGTCCGGCGGACGAACTTGGCCAGCCCCTCCCCCCAAGGCTATAGCCCACCCATTTTTTGGGCATTTTTGCGGAGGAAGAATTATGGGACGGGACTTTCGGGCACTTATTTTTGGCAAAATGGAGGGCGCTCGCAAAGTCTCGCCCCATTCCGAGTCCGGCGGACGAAGTTGGCCAGCCCCTCCCCCCAAGGCTATAGCCCACCCGTTTTTTGGACATTTTTGCGGCGGACGAACTTGGGGACGGGACCTTCGGGCGCTTATTTTTGGGCACGGCTTTGACCGCAGCCTATTTTTGGCACACAGAGGGCGCTCGTAAAGTCTCGCCCCATTCCGAGTCCGGCGGACGAACTTGGCCAGCCCCTCCCCCCAAGGCTATAGACCACCCGTTTTTTGGGCAATAATTCGGCGGACGAACATTGGGACGGGACATTCGGCGCTTATTTTGACGCGCCTGCGTATATTTTGGCACACGGAGGTCGTTCGCAAAGTCTCGCCCCATCCCGAGTCCGGCGGACGAACTTGGCCAGCCCCTTCCCCCAAGGCTATAGACCACCCGTTTTTTGGGCATTTTTGCGGCGGATGAACTCTGGGACGGGACATTCGGGAGCTTATTTTTGGACGCGGCTGTGCCCGCGGCCTATTTTTGGCACACGGAGGGCGTTCGCAAAGTCTCGCCCCCTCCCGAGTCCGGCGGACGAACTTGGCCAGCCCCTCCCTCCAAGGATATACCCCACCCATTTTTTGGGCAATTTTGCGGCGGATGAACTCTGGGACGGAACCTTCGGGCATTTATTTTTGGGCGCGGATGTGGCCGCGGCCTATTTTTGGCATACTTAGGGTGCTCGCAAAGTCTCGCCCCATTCCGAGTCCGGTGAACGAACTTGGCCAGCCCCTCCCCCAAGGCTATAGCCCACCCGTTTTTGGGCATTTTTGCGGGGGACGAACTTGGGAACGGGACCTTCGGGCTTTTATTTTTGGGCAAGGCTGTGCCCGCGGCCTATTTTTGCCACACGGAGGGCGCTCGCAAAGCCTCGCCCCATTCCGAGTCCGGCGGACGAACTTGGTCAGCCCCTCCCCCCAAGGCTATAGCCCACCCGCTGGCATTTGGGCATTTTATGGTATATACTTGCGGACGGTCTTGGGGACGGGACCTTCGGGGCTTATTTTTGGCGTGGCTGAGCCGCGGCCTCATTTTTGGCACACGGAGGGCGCCGCAGTCTCACCCCATTCCTAGTCCGGCGGACGAAGTTGGCCAGCCCCTCCCCAAGGCCCACCCGCTTTTTTGGGCATTTTTGCGGCGGATTGACTTGGGGACGGGACCGTCCGGGCTTATTCTTGGCGCGGCTGTGTCAGCCGCGCTCTATTTTTGGCATACAATGGAGGGTGCTCGCAAAGTCTCACCTTCATTCCGAGTCCGCGGACGATTTGTGTTAGTTGGCCAGCCCTCTCCCATGGCTATAGCCCACCCGCTTGGGCATTTTTATGGCGGTGGACGAACTTGGGGATGGGACCGCTGGGGGCTTATTCTGCGGCCGCAGCGCCTATTTTTGGCACATGGAGGGCGCTGCAGAAAGTCTCGCCTCTCATTCCGAGTCCGGACAAGCTGGACAGCCCTCCCAAGGCCATAGCCCACCCGCTTTTGGGCATTTTTGCGGCGGATTTAACTTGGGGACGGGACCGGGGCTTATTCTTATTTCGGCGCGGGTGTGGCCGCGTCTATTTTTGGCACATGGAGGGCGCTCGCAAAGTCTCGCCCCATTCCGAGTCCGCGGACGAAGTTGGCTGAGCCCTCCCCAAGGCTATAGCTCCACCTGGGTTTTGGTATTTGCGGCGGACGAACTTGGGGACGGGACCTTCGGGGCTTATTTTTGGGCGCAGCTTGACCACGGCCTATTTTGGCACATCGGAGGGTGCTCGAAAGTTCGCCCATTCCGAACCGCGGACGGTTAACAGCACTCTCCCCATGCTATAGCCCACCCGTTGTTTGGGCATTTTATGCGATTTGTCTTGGGGACGGACCTTCGGGGCTTATTAAGGCTACAGCCCACGCCTATTTTTCGTACACGGAGGGTGCTTCGAAAGTCTCGCCATTCCAAGTCCGGCGGACGGTTGGCCAGCCCTTCCTCAAGGCTATAGCCCACCCGCTGGCATTTTTTGCATGCGGCGATTTAACTTGGGGACGGGACCTTCGGATTTTGGGCGCGCTGGCCCGCGGTCTATGTTTGTCACACGGAGGGTGCTCTCGCACGCCTGCAAGGCTCACTCCCCATTCCGAGTCCGCGGATTTGGTTGGCCAGTCCCTCCTGCCTCAAGGTTATAGCCCACCCATTTTTGGGCATTTTTGCGGCGGGACTAACTTGGGGACGGGACTTCGAGTTTATTTTTAGGCGCTGCTGTGCCCAAGCCTATTTTTGGTGGCACGGAGGGCGCCAGAAGTCTCGCCCCATTCCGGAGTCCGCGGACTTTGGCTTAAGGCCATAGCCACCCATTTTTTTGGCATTTTTGGCGGGCGGACGCACTTGGGGACGGACTTCGGGCGCTATTTTTTGACGCAGCTGTTCCCACGGCCTATTTTTCGCACACACGGAGGGTGCTTGCAAAGTTCGCCCATTCCGAAGTCTCGGCCTGGCGAATTTTTGGGCTTACAGGGCTATAGCTCCACGTATTGGGCATTTTTGCGGTTGGGCATTTTTAAGTTGGGGGATTGACTGGGACTCTCGGGAGCTTTATTTTTAGGCGCACAGCCTGCTGTGCTCACGGCTTTTTTGGTACACGGAGGGCGCCAAAGTCTCGCCTGCCCATTCCGAGTCCGGCGGATTTGTTGGCCAGCCCCTCCCCAAGGCTATAGCCCACCTGCTGGGCATTTTATGCGGGTGGACGAACTTGGGGACGGGATCTTCGGGCTTATTTTGGGCGCAGCTGTGCTAGTTGGCTTTTTGGCACACGGAGGGCGCCGCAAAGTCTCCCCATTCCGAGTCCGGGCGGATTGACTTGGCCAGCCCTCCCCCAAGGCTATAGCCCACCCGCTGGGCATTTTTGCATGACGAACTTGGGGACGGGACCTTCGGGGCTTTATTTTTGCACGGCTGTGCCTGCCAGGGCTATTTTTAAGCACACGGAGGGGGCTCGCAAAGTCTCGCCGCATTCCGAGTCGGGCGGACTACAGGCCAGCCCTCCCCCAAGGCTATAGCCCACCCGCTTTTTTGGGGCATTTTTGGGCGCACAAACTTGGGGACGGGACCTCGGGGGCTTATTTTTGGGCGCGTGCTGTGCCCGCTGCCTATATTTGGTACACGGAGGGCGCGCAAAGTCTCCCGTGATTCCGAGTCGGGCGGGACGGCAGGCCAGCCCTCCCCCAAGGCTATAGCCCACCCATTTTTTGGGCATTTTTATGGGCGGACGAACTTGGGGACGGGACTCGGGGTTTATTTTTGGTCACGCTGTGCTCCGCGGCCAATTTTTGGCACAGGGAGGGCACTGTAAAGTCTCCCCCCATTCCGAGTCCGCGGACCAGCCCCCTCCCCAGGCTATGCCCACCCATTTTTCGGGGCATTTTTACTGCGGACGAACTTGGGGACGGACCTTCTTATTTGGGCGCTGCCAGCCTTCAAGGGTCTATGTTTGTCACATCTCTGAGGGTGCTCGCAAAGGCTCACTCCCATTCGAGTCCAGCGGATTTAGTTGGCAAGCCCTCCCCCCAAGGTTATAGCCCACCCGTTTTTTGGGCATTTTTGGGCGGACGAAACTTTGGGGACGGGACCTTCGAGTATATTTTTAGGCGCTGTGCCCGCGTCTATTTGGTACACGGAGGGCGCCGTAGTCTCGCCCCCATCCGAGTCCGCGGACGGTTGGCCAAGGCTATAGCCCACCCATTTTTTTCGGCATTCGGCTACGAACTTGGGGACGGGACCTGGTGCTTATTTTGGACGCAGCTGTTCCCGCGGTTTGTTTTTCACACACGGAGGGCGCTTACAAAGTCTCGCCTCATTCCGAGTCCGGCGGACGAACTTGGCGCCAGCCTCCTCCCCAAGGCTATAGCCCACCTGCTTTTTTGGGCATTTTTGCGCGCGGATGAACTTGGGGATCGGACCTTCGGGGCTTATTTTTGACGCAGGCTGTGCCCGCAGTAAGCTATTTTTACACGGAGGGCGCTGCAAAGTCTCGCCCCATTCTGAGTCCGGCGGACGGCTTGGCCAGCTCCTCTCCCAAGGCTATAGCCCACCCATTTTTTGGGCATTTTTGCAAGTGGACGAACTTGGGGACGGGACCTTCGGAGTTTATTTTAGGCGCCAAGGCCTGTGCCCGCAGCTATTTTTGGTACACGGAGAGTGCAAGTCTCGCCCCATTCCGAGTCCGCGGCGGACGAGTTGGCCAGCCCCTCCCCCAAGGCTATAGCCCAATCCCATGCTTTTTTCGGGCATTTTTGCGGCGGACGAACTTGGGGACGGATCTTCGGGCTTATTTTTGCGCGGCTGTGCCAGTGGCCTATTTTTGGCACACGGAGGGCGCTCGCAAAGTCTCCCCCATTCCGAGTCCGCGGATCGACTTTTGGTCTGAGCCCTCCCCAAGGCTATAGCCCACCCGCTTTTGGGCATTTTTGGGCGGACGAACTTGGGGACGGGACCTTCGGGGGGCTTATTTTGGGCACGGTGTGCCTCCTATTTTTGGCAATACACGGAGGGCGCTCGCAAAGTCTCGCCGCATTCCGAGCTCGGGCGGACGTGGCAGGCCAGCCCTCCCCAAGGCTATAGCCCACCCGCTTTGGGGCATTTTTAAGTGGCGCATCGAACTTGGGGACGGGACCTCGGGCTTATTTTTGCTGCCGGCTAGCCCACGGCCTATATTTGCACGAGGGCGCCGCAAAGTCTCGCCGATTCCGAGTCGGGCGGACGAAGGGTAGGCCAGCCCCCTCCCCAAGGCTATAGCCCTTCACCCATTTCGGGCATTTTTAAGGCGCGGACTTGGGACGGGACCTTCGGGAGCTTATTTTTAGGCGCGGCTGTGCCCGCGGCCTATTTTTGGTACACGGAGGGCGCTCGTAAAGTCTCGCCCCATTCCGAGTCCGGCGGACGAAGTTGGCCAAGGCTATAGCCCACCCATTTTTTTGGCATTTTTGCGGCGGACGAACTTGGGGACGGGACCTTCGGGCGCTTATTTTTGGACGCAGCTGTTCCCGCGGCCTATTTTTCGCACACGGAGGGCGCATAAAGTCTGCCGCCTCATTCCAAGTCCGGGGCGGACGAACTTGGCCAGCCTCCTCCCCCCAAGGCTATAGCCCACCCGCTTTTTGGCATTTTTATGCGGCGGATGAACTTGGGGGACGGGACTTCGGGGCTTATTTCTGGACCGAGGCTGTGCCCGCGGCTCCCATTTTTGGTACACGGAGGGCGCTCAGTCTCGCCTATTCCCAGTCCGGCGGACGAGGTTGGCAGGCCCTCCCCTGGCTATAGCCCACCCGCTTTTGGGCATTTTTGCGCGGACGAACTTGGGGACGGAACTCGGGCTTTATTTTTGTGGGCAAGTGCTGCTGCGCCTCGCCTATTTTTTTCAGCACACTGGAGGCGTTTCGCAAAGGCCAGCCATTCTGAGTCCGGCGGATGAACTTGGCCAGCCCTCCCTCGTAAGGCTATAGCCCACCCGCTTGGGCATTTTTGCATGACGAACTCGGGACGGGACCTTCGGGCTTATTTTGCTGCGCTGTGCCCATGCGCCTATTTTTGGCACACGGAGGGTGCTTCGCAGTCTCGCCACTCCAGTCCGCGGGACGAACTTGGCCAGCCCTCCCCAAGGCTATAGCCCAACCATTGTTTGGGCATTTTTGGTGGGCGGGCGAACTTGAGGACGGGACCTCGGGCGCTTATTTGGGCGCGGCTGTGCCACAGCCTATTTTTGGCACACCGAGGGTGCTCGCAACGCCTCACCCCATTCCGAGTCCGCGGATTTAACTTGGCCAGCCCCTCCTGCTGATAGCCCACCCGCTTTTGGGCATTTTTGCTGGACGAACTTGGGGACGGAACATTCGGCGCTTATTTTGGGTGCAGCTGTACCCACGGCCTATTTTTGGCACACGGAGGGCGCTCGTAAAATCTCACCCATTCCGAGTCCGCGAACGAATCCACAACCCTCCCCAAGGCTATATCCCACCCGCTGGGGATTTTTGCGGCGGACGAACTTGGGACGGGACCTTCGGGGCTTATTTTGGCAATGGCTGTGCCCGCGCTATTTTTGGCACACGAATGCCGCCGCAAAGTCGCTGCCCCATTCCGGAAACAGTCCGGGCGGACGGTTGGCCAGCCCTCCTGGCTATAGCCCACCCGCTTTTTTGGGCATTTATGGCGGATCGAACTTATGGACGGGACCTCGGGCTTATTTTTGCGCGGCTGTGCCCGCTGCCTATTTTTTTGCACACGGAGGGCGCTGCGTAAAGTCTCGCCCATTCCTGAGTCCGCGGACGAAGTTGGCCAGCCCTCCCAAGTGCTATAGCCCATCCGCTTTTTTGGCGTTAAGCGGCGGACGAACTTGGGGACGGGACCTTTGGGGGTTTTTTTGGCAAGGCTATGCCCGCGCCTATTTTTTTGGCACACGTGAGGGCGCTGCAGTCTCGCCTATTCCGAGTCCGCGATTTGCTGTCCAGCCCTCCCCCAAGGCTATAGCCCACCCATTTTTGGGCATTTTTGCAGCGGACAACTAGGGACGGACCTTCGGGATTATTTTTAGGCGCGGCTGTGCCTCCGGCCTATTTTTGGCACACGGAGGGCGCCGCAAAGTCTCGCCCCATTCCGAGTCCGGCGGACGAACTTGGCCAGCGCCTCCACGCAAGGCTATAGACCACACGTTTTTTGGGAATTTTTGCGGCGGACGAAATTGGGGACGGGATCTTCGGGGTCTTATTTTTTGGCGCGGCTGTGCCAGTGGCCTATTTTTGGCACGCGGAGGGCGCTTTAAAGTCTCCCCCATTCCGAGTCCATGGCTTGGCAGCCCTCCCCCAAGGCTATAGCCCACCCGCTTGGGCATTTTCGGCGCACGAACTTGGGGACGGACCTGGGGCTTATTTTTGCTGTGCCAGCGCGGCTATATTTGGTACACGGAGGGCACTGCAAAGTCTCGCCGCATTCCGAGTCGGGCGGACGAAGTAGCTGCCCTCCCAAGGCTATAGCCCACCCGCTTTTGGGCATTTTTGCAAGCGGACGAACTTGGGGACGGACCTTCGGGGGCTTATTTTGCGCGGCTGTGCCCGCTGCCTATATTTGGTACACGGAGGCGCCGCAGTCTCACCCCATTCCGAGTCCGCTGGACGGATTTGCTGCCAGCCCTCCCCGCAAGGCTATAGCCCACCCGCTTTTTTAGGCATTTTTGCAAGGGACGAACTTGGGACGGACCTTCGGCGCTTATTTTTGGGCACGGCTATGCCCAAGGCCCTATTTTTGGTACACGGAGGGTGCTTCGCAGTCTCACCCCATTCCGAGTCCGGGCGGATTTATGGCCAGCCCCTTTCCCCAAGGCTATAGCCCACGCGTTTTTTGGGCCTTTTTGCGGAGGACGAACTTGGGGGACGGGACCTTCTGGGGCTTATTTTTGGTCGCGATGTGCCTGCGGGCCTATTGTTGGCACACGGAGGGCGCCGCAAAGTCTCGCCCATTCCGAGTCCGCGGATTTGTTGGCCAGCCCTCCCCAAGGCTATAGCCCACCCGTTTTTTGGGCATTTTTGCGGCGGACGAACTTGAGGACGGGACCTTCGGGGGCTTATTTTTGGGAGCAGCTGTGACCAAGGCCTATTTATGGCACACGGAGGGCGCTCACAAAGTGTCGCCCCATTCGAGTCCGGCGGACGTTGGCACAGCCCTCCCCCAAGGGTATAGCCCACCCGCTTTTGGGCATTTTTGCAGACGAACTTGGGACGGGACCTCGGCGCTATTTTTGGGCGCGCTGTGCCCGCTGCCTATTTTTGGCACACGGTGGGCGCTGGAAAGTCTCACCCCATTCCGAGTCCGCGGATCGGTGGCCAGCCCTCCCCAAGGCTATAGCCCACCCGCTTGGGCATTTTTATGGCGACGTGATTTCTTGGGACGGGACCTTCTGGGGCTTATTTTGGTCGCGGATGTGCCCGTGGCCTATTGTTGGCACACGGAGGGCGCTGCAAAGTCTCGCCCCATTCCGAGTCCGGACGGGATTGGCCAGCCCTCCCCAAGGCTATAGCCCACCCATTTTTTGGGCATTTTTGCAGCGGACGAACTAGGGGACGGGACCTTCGGGGGATTATTTTTAGGCGCGGCTGTGCCTCCGGCCTATTTTTGGCACACGGAGGGCACTCGCAAAGTCTCACCCCATTCCGAGTCCGCGGATCGGCCAGCCCTTCCCCAAGCTATAGCCCACCCGCTTTTTGGGCATTTTTGCGCGCGACGAACTTGGGGACGGGACTGGGGCTTATTTTGGGCGCAGCTGTGCCCGCGCCTATTTTTGGCACTCGGAGAGTGCTCGCAAAGTCTCTCCCCATTCCGAGTCTCATGGACGGCGGCCAGCCCTCCCCAAGGCTATAGCCCACCCGTTTTTTGGGCATTTTTGCAACGGACGAACTTGGGGACGGGACCGTCGGGGGCTTATTTTTAGGCGCGGCTGTGCCCGTAGCCTATTTTTGGCACACGGAGGGCGCTCGTAAAGTCTCACCCCATTCCGAGCCCGCGGATTTGCGGGCCAGCCCTCCCTCAAGGCTATGCCCACCCGTTTTTTGGGCATTTTTGCGGCGGACGAACTTGGGGACGGGACTTTCGGGCGGATATTTTTTGGGCGCAGCTGTGCTCGCGGCATATTTTTGGAACACGGAGGGTGATCGCAAAGTCTCGCCCCATTCCGAGTCCGCGGATTTGTTGGCCAGCCCTCCCCAAGGCTACAGCCCACCCGTTTTGGGCATTTTTATGAGGACGAACTTGGGACGGGACTCGGGGCTTATTTTTAAGGGCGCTGTGCCTCAAGGCTCTCTTTTGGCACACGGAGTGCACTCGCAAAGTCTCGCCTCATTCCGAGTCCGCGGATTTAGTGGGCCAGCCCTCCCCCAAGGGTATAGCCCACCCGCTTTTGGGCATTTTTGCGGCGGGACTTAACTTGGGACGGGACTCTGGCGCTATTTTTGGCCAGCCTGCGTCTATTTTTTACACGGAGGGCGCCGCAGTCTCACCCCATTCCGAGTCCGGCGACGATGAGTGGGCCAGCCCTCCCCAAGGCTATAGCCCACCCGCTTTTTGGGCATTTTTGGCGGACGAACTTGGGGACGGGACCTTCTGGGGCTTATTTGGTCGCAGATGTGCCTGCAAGGTCCTATTGTTGGCACACGGAGGGCGCCGCAAAGTCTCGCCCCATTCCGAGTCCGCGGACGGTTGCTGGCCAGCCCCTCCCCAAGGCTATAGCCCACCCGCTTTTGGGCATTTTTATGGGCGGACGAACTTGAGGACGGGACCTTCGGGGCTTATTTGGGAGCAGCTGTGACCAAGGCCTATTTTTGGCACACGGAGGGCGCCAGAAGTCTCACCCCATTCCGAGCTCCGGCGGATTTAAGTGGGCCAGCCCTCCCCAAGGCTATGCCGACCTGCTTGGGCATTTTGCGGCGGACGAACTTGGTGACGGGACTTTCGGGCGGATATTTTTTGGGCGCAGCTGTGCACGCGGCATATTTTTGGAACACGGAGGGTGATCGCAAAGTCTCGCCCCATTCCGAGTCCGCGGATTTGCTGGCCAGCCCTCCCCAAGGCTACAGCCCACCCGCTTGGGCATTTTTGCGGAGGACGAACTTGGGACGGGACCTTCGGGGCTTATTTTGGGCGCTGCTGTGCCCGCGGCATCTTTTTGGCACACGGAGTGCTATCGCAAAGTCTCGCCCCATTCCGAGTCCGCGGATTTGCGAGTGGGCCAGCCTCTCCCCTGGCTATAGCCCACCCGCTTGGGCATTTTTGCGGCGGACGAACTTGCGGACGGGACCTTCTGGGGCTTATTTGGTCGCGATGTGCCCGCGCTCTATTGTTGGCACACGGAGGGCGCCGCAAAGTCTCGCCCATTCCGAGTCCGGGGACGGCTGGCCAGCCCTCCCCCAAGGCTACAGCCCACCCGCTTTTTGGGCATTTTCATGAGGACGAACTTGGGACTGGACCTTCGGGGCTTATTTTTGGGCGCGGCTGTGCTCATGGCCTCTTTTTGGCACACGGAGTGCACTCGCAAAGTCTCGCCCCATTCCGAGTCCGGCGGACGAGTGGGCCAGCCCTCCCCCAAGGGTATAGCCCACCCGCTTTTGGGCATTTTTGCGGCGGACGAACTTGGGGACGGACTCTTCGGCGCTTATTTTTGGGCGCGGCTGTGCCCGCGTCTATTTTTGGTACACGGAGGGCGCTCGCAGTCTCACCATTCCGAGTCCGGCGGATGGCCAGCCCTCCCCCAAGGCTATAGCCCACCCGTTTTTTGGGCATTTTTGCGGCGGACGAACTTGGGGACGGGACCTTCTGGGGCTTATTTTTGGTCGCAGATGTGCCCGCGGCCTATTGTTGGCACACGGAGGGCGCTCGCAAAGTCTCGCCCCATTCCGAGACCGGCGGATCTTGGCCAGCCCCCCCTAAGGCTATAGCCCACCCGTTTTTTGGGCATTTTTGCGGCGGACGAACTTGAGGACGGGACCTTCGGGGGCTTATTTTTGGGAGCAGCTGTGACCAAGGCCTATTTTTGGCACACGGAGGGCGCTCGTAAAGTCTCACCCCATTCCGAGCCCGGCGGACGAAGTGGGCCAGCCCCTCCCCCCAAGGCTATGCCCACCCGTTTTTTGGGCATTTTTGCGGCGGACGAACTTGGGGACGGGACTTTCGGGCGGATATTTTTTGGGCGCAGCTGTGCTCGCGGCATATTTTTGGAACACGGAGGGTGATCGCAAAGTCTCGCCCCATTCCGAGTCCGCGGATTTGGCTGGCCAGCCCTCCCCCAAGGCTACAGCCCACCCGCTGGGGCATTTCAAGGAGGACGAACTTGGGGACGGACCTTCGGGGCTTATTTTTAAGGCGCGGCTGTGCCTGCGGCTCCTTTTTGGCACACGGAGTGCACTCGCAAAGTCTCGCCCCATTCCGAGTCCGGCGGACGAAGTTTAGGGCCAGCCCTCCCCAAGGCTATAGCCCACCTGCTTTTTGGGCATTTTTGGCGCGGCGGACGAACTTGGGGACGGACCTTCTGGGGCTTATTTTTGTCGCGATGTGCCCGCCGCCTATTGTTGGCACACGGAGGGCGCCCGCAACGTCTCCCCCCATTCCGATTCCGGCGGATTTGTTGGCCAGCCCTCCCCTAAGGCTACAGCCCACCCGGCTGGGCATTTTGCTGAGGACGAACTTGGGGACGGACCTTCGGGCTTATTTTTGCGCGCAGTGCCCAAGGCCTCTTTTTGGCACACGGAGTGCACTCGCAGTCTCGCCCTATTCCGAGTCCGCGGACGAGCGGGCCAGCCCCTCCCCCTGAAGGGTATAGCCCACCCGCTTTTTTGGGCATTTTTGCGGCGACGAACTTGGGACGGGACCTTCGGCGCTATTTTGGCGCGGCTGTGCCCGCGGCCTATTTTTGGCACACGGTGGGCGCCGGTCTCACCCCATTCCGAGTCCGCGGATTTGCGGGGCCAGCCCTCCCCAAGGCTATAGCCCACCCGCTTTTTTGGGCATTTTTGGGCGGACGAACTTGGGGACGGGACCTTCTGGGGCTTATTTTTGGTCGCGGATGTGCCTCGCGGGCCTATTGTTGGCACACGGAGGGCGCCGCAGTCTCGCCCCATTCCGAGTCCGCGGATTTGTTGGCCAGCCCTCCCCCAAGGCTATAGCCCACCCGCTTTTTGGGCATTTACGAACTTGAGGACGGGACCTTCGGGGCTTATTTTGGGAGCAGCTGTGACTAAGGCTCATTTTTGGCACGGAGGGCGCCACAAAGTGTCGCCCATTCCGAGTCCGGACGGATTTGGCTTCAGCCCTCCAAGGCTAGCCCACCCGCTTTTTTTTGGCATTTTTGCGGCGGACTTACTTGGGGACGGACCTTCGGGGCTTATATTTGGGCGCTGCTGTGCCCGCGGCCTATTTTTGGTACACAGAGGGCACTCGAAAAGTCTCGCCCCATTCCGAGTCCGCGGACGAGTTGGCCAGCCCTCCCCAAGGCTATAGCCCACCCGCTTTTTTGGGCATTTTGCAGCGGACGAACTTGGGGACGGGACCTTCGGGGCTTATATTTGGGCGCGCTGTGCCTAAAGCCTATTTTTGGCACACAGAGGGCGCCGCAAAGTCTCGCCCATTCCGAGTCCGCGGACGGTTGGCCAGCCCTCCCCCAAGGCTATAGCTCACCCGCTTTTTGGGCATTTTTGTGGACGAACTTGGGGACGTGGGACCTTCTGGGGCTTATTTATGGTCAAGGATGCCCGTGGCCTATTGTTGGCACACGGAGGGCGCCGCAAAGTCTCGCCACCCGAGTCCGCGAAGTTGGCCAGCCCTCTCCCCAAGGCTATAGCCCACCCGCTGGGCATTTTTGCGAAGGGCGGACGAACTTGAGGACGGACCTCGGGGCTTATTTTGGACGCGGCTGTGCCCAAGGCCTATTTTTGGCACACGGAGGGCGCCACAAAGTGTCGCCCATTCCGAGTCCGGGCGGACGAAGTTGGCCAGCCCCTCCCCAAGGCTATAGGCCACCCGCTTTTTTTTGCATTTTTATGGGAGGACGAACTTGGGGACGGGACCTCGGGGTTTATTTTGGCGCTGCTCGGGCCTATTTTGGCACACGGAGGGCGCCGCAAATTCCCGCCCCATTCCGAGTCCGCGGACGAAGTTGGCTAGCCACTTCCCGGCTGGGCCATAGCCCACCCGCTTTTCGGGCATTTTTACGGCAGACAAACTTGGGGACGGACTGGGGTTATTTTGGGCACGGGTGTGCCCACGGGCTAATTTTTTGCGCACGGAGGCCGCTCGCAAAGTCTCGTGCCATTCCGAGTCCGGCGGTCGAAGTTGGCTAGCCCCACCCCCCAAGGTTATAGCCCACCCGTTTTTGTGGCCTTTTTCCGCTGGACGAACGTGGCGACCCGGCCGTTGGGCAGTTAGTGTTGGGCGCGGCTGTGCTCATGTCTATTTTTGGGACACGGAGGCCGCCGCAGTCTCGCCCATTCCGAGTCCGCGACGGTTGGCCAGCCCCACCCCCACCCCCAATGGTATATCCCACCCGTTTTTTTGGCTTTTTTCTGCTGGACGAACTGGGCGCCCCGGCCTTCGGGCGGTGGGCGCGCTCGCGCCTATTTGTGGCACACGGAGGCGGCTCGCGGCGGTCGCGCCATTCCGAGTCCGCGGACGAAGCGGCCAGCCTCACTCCCCAAGGCTATAGCCCACCCGCTTTTGTGGCCTCTTTCCGCTGGACGAACTTGGTGCCCCGCCTTCGATCGGTTATTTGGCTGCTGTGTCCGCGCCTCTTTTTGGCACACGGAGGCGCCGCAAAGTCTCACACCATTCCGAGTCCGTGACGAATTTGGCCAGCCCCACTCCCCCAAGGCTATAGCCCACCAGTTTTTGTGGTCTTTTTCCGCTGGACGAATCCTGGCCCAGCCTTCAGGCGGTTATTTTTGGGCTCAAGGCTGTGCCCGCCGATTTTTGCACACGGAGGCCGCCGTATAGTCTCGCGCCATTCCGAGTCCGCGGATTTGGCGGGCCAGCCCACCCCCAAGGCTATAGCCCACCCGCTTTTGTGGCCTTTTTCCGCTGACGATCTTGCGCCCGGCCTCGGGCGGTTATTTTTGGGAGCGCTGTGCTGCAGCCTATTTTTGGCACACGGAGGCTGCTCGCAGTCTCGCGCCATTCCGAGTCCGCGGACGAAGCCGCCAGCCCCACTCCCAAGGCTATAGCTCACCCGCTTTTGTGGCCTTTTTCCGCTGGACGAACTTGGCGCCCGCCCTTAGGGCGGTTATTTTGGCGCGCCTGTGCCCGCGTCTATTTTTGGCACACGGAGGCCGCCGCAGTCTCGCGCCATTCCGAGTCTGGCGGACGTGGTTCAGCCCACCCCCGAGGCTATAGCCCACCCGTGCTTGTGGCCTTTTTCCGCTGGATAAACTTGGCGCCCGCTGGCGGCGGTTATTTTTGCGCGCCTGTGCTCATGGCCTATTTTTGGCACACGGAGGCCGCCGTAAGTCTCGCCCATTCCGAGTCCGCGGACGGTTGGCCAGGCCCACCCCCAAGTCTATAGCCCACCCGCTCTGTGGCCTTTTTCCGCAGGACGAACTTGGCGCCTGCCTTCGGATTTGTTATTTTTGGGCGCATGTTCGCGGTCTATTTTGGGCACATGGAGGCCGCCGCAAAGTCTCGCGCCATTCCGAGTCCGGGACGGCTGGCCCGCCCACTCCCCAAGTCTATAGCCCACCTGCTTTGTAGGCCTTTTTCCCTGGACGAACTTGGCGCCCGGCCTTCGGGCTGTTATTTTGGGCGCGGCTGTGCCCGCGGCCTATTTTTGGCACACGGAGGCCGCCGCAGTCTCGCACCTTCCGAGTCCGCGGACGAAGGTGGCCAGCCCCACCCCCAAGGCTATAGCCCACCCGCTTCTTGTGGCCTTTTTCCGCTGGACGAACTTGCGCCCCGGCCTCGGGCGGATATTTTGGTGTGCGCTGCACCGCGACTCATTTTTGGCACACGGAGGCCGCCATAATGTCTCGCGCTATTCCGAGTCCAGCGGACGGGTTGGCCGCCAGCCCCACCCCCAAGGCTATATCCCACCCGCTTTGTGGCCTTTTTCCGCTGGACGAACTTGGCGCCCGGCTCGGTTATTTTTGGGCGCGGCTGTGTTCACCATGCGGCCATTTTTGGCACACGGAGGCCGCTCGCAGTTCAGGCCATTCCGAGTCCGCGACGGGCGGGCCAGGCCCAATTTCCCCAAGTCTATAGCCCACCTGCTCTTGTGGCCTTTTTCCGCTGGACGAACTTGGCGCCCGCCTCGGGCGTTATTTTGGGCGCGTTGAAAGCCCGCGGGCCTATTTTGGGCATAGAGGCCGCGCAGTCTCTGCGCCATTCGAGTCTGGCGGATTTAAGTGGGCCAGCCCCACCCCCGAGGCTATAGCCCACCTGCTCTGTGGCCTTTTTCCGCTTAGACGAACTTGGCGCCCGGCCTCGGGCGGTTATTTTTGGCGCGCCTGTGCCCGCGGCCTATTTTTGGCACACGGAGGCCGCCGCAGTCTCGCTCCATTCCGAGTCCGGGCGGATTTGTTGCCAGGCCCACTTCCCAAGTCTATAGCCCACCTGCTTTGTGGCCTTTTTCCGCTGGACGAACTTGGCGCCCCGCTCGGGCGGTTATTTTTGTGCGCTTGTGCCCACGGCCTATTTTGGGCATAGAGGCCGCCTGCAAGTCTCTCGCGCCATTCCGAGTCCGGCGGACGGTTGGCCCGCCCACCCCCAAGTCTATAGCCCACCCGCTTTGTGGCCTTTTTCCGCTGGACGAACTTGGCGCCCGGCCTCGGTTGTTTTGGGCGCGCTGTGCCCGCGCCTATTTTTGGCACACACATGAGGCTGCCGCAAAGTCTCGTGTGCCTTCCGAGTCCGCGTACGAAGTTGCCCAGCCCCACCCCCCCAAGGCTACAGCCCACCTGCTTTTCGCCTTTTTCCGCAGGACGAACTTGGCCCCGGCATTCAGGCGGTTATTTTTGGGCGCGCTGTGTTCATGGCCTATTTTTGGCACACACGGAGGGCGCCAAAGTCTCGCGCCATTCCGAGTCCGCGACGGTTGGCCAGCCCCACCCCAAGGCCATAGCCCACCCGCTTTAGTGGCCTTTTTCCGCTGACGAACTTGCGCCCGCCTTCGGGCGGATATTTTTGTGTGCGGCTGCACCGCGACCTATTTTTGGCACACGGAGGCCGCCATAAAGTCTTGCGCCATTCCGAGTCCGGCGGATTTGAAGTTGGCCAGCCCCACCCCCTGAAGGCTATAGGCCACCCGTTTTTGTGGCCTTTTTCCGCTGGACGAACTTGGCGCCTGCCTTCGGCGGTTATTTTTGGGCGCCATGCCCGCGGCCTATTTTGGGAACATAGAGGCTGCCGCAAAGTCTCGCGCCATTCCGAGTCCGGGACGGCTTGGCTCCGCCCCACCCCCAAGTCTATAGCCCACCCGCTTTTGTGGCCTTTTTCCGCTGGACGAATCCTTGGCGCCCGGCCTTCGGGCTGTTGTTTTTGGCGCTGTGCCCAAGCGCCTATTTTTGGCACACGGAGGCCGCCTCGCAAAGTCTCGCGCTTTCCGAGTCCGGGCGGACGAAGTTGGCCAGCCCCACCCCCACCCCCAATGGTATAGCCCACCCGCTTTTGTGGCCTTTTTCTGCTGGACGATTTGGCGCCCGGCCTTCGGGCGGTTATTTTGGGCGCTGTGCCCGGCTCATTTGTGGCACACGGAGGCGGCTCAAGTATTGCGCCATTCCGAGTCCGCGGACGGCGGGCCAGCCCACCCCCAAGGCTATAGCCCACCCGCTTTTGTGGCCTCTTTCCGCTGGACGAACTTGGTGCCCCGGCCTTCGATCGTTATTTTTGGTCAGCCGCTGTGTCCGCCGCCTATTTTTGGCACACGGAGGCCGCCGCAAAGTCTCGCGCCATTCCGAGTCCGCGGACGAATTTGGCCAGCCCCACCTCCAAGGCTATAGCCCACCAGTTTTTGTGGTCTTTTTCCGCTGGACGAACTTGCGGCCCAGCCTTCAGGCGGTTATTTTTGGGCTCACAGCCTGCTGCCGATTTTTGGCACACGGAGGCCGCCGCATAGTCTCGCGCCATTCCGAGTCCGGGCGGACGGCGGCCAGCCCCACCCCCAAGGCTATACCCCACCCGCTTTTGTGGCCTTTTTCCGCTGGACGAATCTTGGCGCCCGGCCTTCGGCGGTTATTTTTGGGAGCGGCTGTGCCTGCAGCCTATTTTTGGCACACGGAGGCTGCCTCGCAGTCTCGCGCCATTCCGAGTCCGCGGACGAAGTCGCCAGCCCCACCCCCTGGCTATAGCCCACCCGCTTTTGTGGCCTTTTTCCGCTGGACGACTTGGCGCCCGTCCCTTCGGGCGGTTATTTCGCGCCTGTGCCTGCGTCTATTTTTGGTACACACGGAGGCCGCCGCAAAGTCTCGCGCCATTCCGAGTCTGGCGGACGAAGTGGGCCAGCCCCACCCCCGAGGCTATATCCCACCCGCTTTTGTGGCCTTTTCCGCTGGACGACTTGCGCCCGGCCTCGGGCGGTTATTTTTGGAGCGGCTGTGCCTGCAGCCTATTTTTGGCACACGGAGGCTGCCTCGCAGTCTCGGCCATTCCGAGTCCGGCGGACGGTCCGCCAGCCCCACCCCCAAGGCTATAGCCCACCCGTGCTTGTGGCCTTTTTCCGCTGGACAAACTTGGCGCCCGGCTGGCGGTTATTTTTGGCGCGCCTGTGCCCAAGCGTCTATTTTTGGCACACACGGAGGCCGCCGCAAAGTCTCGCTCCATTCCGAGTCCGCGGGAGCTGGCCAGGCCCACCCCCAAGTCTATAGCCCACCTGCTTCTTGTGGCCTTTTTCCGCAGGACGACCTTGGCGCCCGGCCTTCGGACGGTTATTTTTGGGCGCGCTGGCCTGCGGTCTATTTTGGGCACATGGAGGCCGCTGGAAAGTCTCGCGCCATTCCGAGTCCGCGGACGGGCCCGCCCCACCCCCAAGTCTATAGCCCACCCGCTTTGTGGCCTTTTTCCGCTGACGAACATGGCGCCCGCCTCGGGCTGTTATTTTTGGGCGCGGCTGTGCCCTGCGGCTATTTTTGGCACACGGAGGATGCTCGCAAAGTCTCGCACCTTTCCAGTCCGGGCGGACGAAGGTGGCCAGCCGCACCCCCCAAGGCTAGCCCACCCGTGCTTGTGGCCTTTTCCGCTGGACGAACTTGGCGCCTGCCTTCGGGCGGTTATTTTTGTGCGCGGCTGCACCCGCGACCTATTTTTGGCACACGGAGGCCACTATAATGTCTCGCTGCCATTCCGAGTCCAGCGGACGAAGTTGGCCAGCCCCACCCCCAAGGCTATATCCCACCTGCTTGTGGCCTTTTTCCGCTGGACGAACTTGGCGCCCGGCCTTCAAGGTTATTTTGGGCGCGCTGTGTCTGCGCCTATTTTTACACACGGAGGCCGCTTCGCAGTCTCGCGCCATTCCAGTCCGGGCGGACGGCGGGCCAGGCCCACCCCAAGTCTACAGCCCACCCGCTCTTGTGGCCTTTTTCCGCTGGACGAATCTTGGCGCCCCGGCTTCAAGGTTATTTTTGGGCGCGCTTGTGTCCGCGGCTCTATTTTAGGCACATAGAGGCCGCCAGTCTCGCCATTCCGAGTCATGGACGGCGGGCCAGCCCCACCCCCGAGGCTATAGCCCACCTGCTCTGTGGCCTTTTTCCGCTAGATTTAACTTGGCGCCCGGCCTTCGGGCGGTTATTTTTGGGCGCGCTGTGCCTGCGGCCTATTTTTGCACACGGAGGCCGCTGCAGTCTCGCCCATTCCCGAGTCCGGGACGAAGTTGGCCAGGCCCACTTCCCAAGTCTATAGCCCACCTGCTTTGTGGCCTTTTCCGCTGGACGAACTTGCGCCTGCCTTCAAGGGCGATATTTTTGCGGCTGCACCCGCGACCTATTTTTGGCACACGGAGGCCGCTCATAATGTCTCGCGCCATTCCGAGTCCAGCGGACGAAGTTGGCCAGCCCCACCCCCCAAGGCTATATCCCACCCGTTTTTGTGGCCTTTTTCCGCTGGACGAACTTGGCGCCCCGGCCTTCGGGCGGTTATTTTTGGGCGCGGCTGTGTCTGCGGCCTATTTTTGGCACACGGAGGCCGTTCGCAAAGTCTCGCGCCATTCCGAGTCCGGCGGACGAAGTGGGCCAGGCCCACCCCCCAAGTCTATAGCCCACCCGTTCTTGTGGCCTTTTTCCGCTGGACGAACTTGGCGCCCCGGCCTTCGGGCGGTTATTTTTGTGTGCGGCTGCACCCGCGACCTATTTTTGGCACACGGAGGCCGCTCATAAAGTCTCGCGCCATTCCCAGTCCGGCGGACGAAGTTGGCCAGCCCCACCCCCCAAGGCTATAGCCCACCCGTTTTGTGGCCTTTTTCCGCTGGACGAACTTGGCGCCCGGCCTTCAAGGCTGTTATTTTGGGCGCGGCTGTGCCTGGCCCTATTTTTGGCACGTGGAGGCCGCTTCGCAAAGTCTCGCGCCATTCCATGTCCGGGTGAACGAAGTTGGCCAGCCCCACCCCCAAGGCTATAGCCACCCGCTTTTGTGGCCTTTACCGCTTGACGAACTTGGCGCCTGCCTTCGGGAAGTTATTTTTGGGCGCGGCTGTGCCCAAGGCCTATTTTTGGCACACGGAGGCCGCCACAAAGTCTCGCGCCATTCCGAGTCCGGCGACGGTTTGGCCAGCCCCAACCCCTAAGGCTATAGCCCCACCCGCTTTTGTGGCCTTTTCCGCTGGACGAACTTGGCGCCCGGCCTTCGGGAAGTTATTTTGGGCGCGCTGTGCCAAGCGCCTATTTTTGGCACATGGAGGCCGCCACAAAGTCTCGCGCCATTCCGTGTCCGGCGGACGGTTGGCCAGCCCCACCCCCAAGGCTATAGCCTACCCGTTTTTGTGGCCTTTACCGCTTGATTTAACTTGGCGCCTGCCTTCGGCCAAGGTTAGTTTTGGGCGCGGCTGTGCCACTGGCTATTTTTTAAGACACGGAGGCCGCCGCAAATTCTCGCGCATTTCCGAGTCCGCGATTTGGCGGCCAGCCTAACCACCTAAGGCTATGCCCACCCGCTTTTGTGGCCTTTTTCCGCCGGATGAACTGGGAGCCCGCCTCGGGCGTTATTTTTGTTGGGTGTGCTCGCGGCCATTTTTGGCACACGGAGGCCGCCAAAGTCTCGCCATTCCGAGTCCGCGGACGGTGGCCAGCCCCACCCCTGCAAGGCTATAGCCCACCCGCTTTTGTGGCCTTTTTCCGCTGGACGAACTTGGCGCCTGGCCTTGGGCTGTTATTTTTGAGCGCACCTGTGCCCGCAGCCTATTTTTGGTACACGGAGGCCGCTAGCAAAGTCTCACGCCATTCCGAGTCCGGGCGGATTTGTCGCCAGCCCCACCCCCCAAGCCATAGCCCACCCGCTTTTTGTGCGCTTCGCTGGACGAATCTAGGGGCGCCCGGCGCCGGGCGGTTATTTTTGAGCGTGGCTGTGCCTGCGGCCTATTTTTGGCACACGGAGGCCGCGCTACAAAGTCTCGGGCGCCATTCCGAGTCCGGGCGGATTTGAAGTCGGCCAGCCTCCACCCCAAAGGCTATAGCCCACCCGTTTTTGTGGCCTTTACCGCTGGACGAACTTGGCGCCCTGGCCTTCGGCGTTATTTTTGGCGCGCTCTGCCTATTTTTGGCACACGGAGGCCGCTTGCAAAGTCTCGCACCATTCCGAGTCCGCAGACGGTTGGCCAGCCCCACCTCCCCTGCCATAGCCCACCCGCTTTTGTGGCCTTTTTTCTGGACGAACTTGGCGCCCGGCCTTGGGAAGTTATTTTTGGGCGCGGCTGTACCTGTAGAGGCCTATTTTTGGCACACGAGGCCGCCGCAGTCTCGCGCCATTCCGAAATAGTCAGGCGGACGAAGTTGTACAGCCCCACCCCTAAGGGTATAGCCACCCGCTTTTGTGGCCTTTTTCCGCTTGGACAAACTTGGCGCCCCAGACTTCACGGGCGGTTATTTTGGGCGCCGCTGTGTTACGGCTCATTTTTGGCACACTGAGGACGCCGCAAAGTCTCACGCCATTCCGAGTCCGGCGGACGAAGTTGACCAGCCCCACCCCCCAAGGCTATAGCCCACCCGGTTTTGTGGCCTTTTTCCGCTGGACGAATTGGCGCCTGGCCTTCAAGGTTATTTTGGCGCACTCTGTGCCCGCAGCCTATTTTTGGTACACGGAGGCCGCTTAGCAAAGTCTCGTGCATTCCGAGTCCGGGCGGATTTGCCAGCCCCACCCCCTAAGGCTATAGCTCACCCGCTTTTGTGGCCTTTTTCCGCGGGACGAACCAGGCGCCCGGTTTTCGGGCGGTTATTTTTTAGCACAGTGTGCCTGCGTCTATTTTTGGCACACGAGGCCGCTCGCAAAAGTCTCACAGAATTCCGAGTCCGCGGATTTAGTTGGCCAGCCCCACCCCCATGGGTATAGCCCACCCGCTTTTGTGGCCTTTTCCGCTGGACAAACTTGGCGCCCCAGACTTAGGGCGTTATTTTTGGGTGCGGCTGTGCCCGCAGCCTATTTTTCAGACACGGAGGCCGCCGCAGTCTCGCAGCCATTCCGAGTCCGGGGACGGTCGCCAGCCCCACCCCAAAGGCTATAGCCCACCCGCTTGTGGCCTTTACCACTGGACGAACATGGCGCCTGGCCTTCGGCAGTTATTTTTGGGCACGGCTCTGCCTGCCTATTTTTGGCACACGGAGGCCGCTTTTGCAAAGTCTCGCACCATTCCGAAGTTCGACGGACGAAGTTGGCCAGCCCCACTTCCCAAGGCTATAGCCCACCCGCTTTTGTGGCCTTTTTCCACTGGACGAACTTGCTACGCCTGGCCTTCGGAAGTTTTTGCGCGGCTGTGCCTGCGTCTATTTTTGGCACACGGAGGCCGCCGTGAAAGTCTCGCGCCATTCCGAGTCCGCAGACGGTTGGCCAGCCCCACCACCCAAGGCTATAGCCCACCCGCTTTTGTGGCCTTTTTACCGCTGGATCGAATCTTGGCGCCCGCCTTTGGGCGGTTAGGTTTTAAGGGCCAAGGTGCCCGCGTCTATTTTGGCACACGGAGGCCGCTTACAAATTCTCGCGCCATTCCGAGTCCGCGGATTGTTGGCCAGCCCCGACCCCCGATGCTATAGCCCAACCGCTTTTGTGGCCTTTTTCCGCTGGACGAATCTTGGCGCCCAGGCCTTCAAGGCGGTAATTTTGCCCGCTCATGCCCTATTTTTGGCACAGGAGGCCGCTCGCAATGTTCGGCCTTATTCCGAGTCCGCGGACGAAGTGGGCCAGCCCCACTTCCCAAGGCTATAGGCCACCCGCTTTTGTGTCCTTTTTCCCCGGTCGAACTTGGCTGCCCGCCTTCGGCTGTTATTTTTTGTTTCGGGTGTGCCCGTGGCCTATTTTTGGCACACGGAGGCCACTCGCAAAGTCTTGCGCCAATCCGAGTCCGGCGGACGAAGTTGGCCAGCCCCACCCCCAAGGCTATAGCCCACCTTCGCTTTTCTGGCCTTTTTCCGCTGACGAACTTGGCGCCCGGCCTTCGGGCAGTTATTTTTGGGCGCACTCTGTGTCCGGCCTATTGTACACGGAGGCCGCTCGCAAAGTCTCGCGCCATTCCGAGTCCGGCGGACGAAGTTGGCAACCCCACCCCCCAAGGCTATAGCCCACCCGTTTTTGTGGCTTTTTTCCGCTGGACGAACTAGGCGCCCCGGCCTTCGGGCAGTTATTTTTTAGCACAGCTGTGCCCGCCCCATTTTTGGCACACGGAGGCCGCCTCACAAAGTCTCGCGTAATTCCGAGTCCATGACTAAGGTGGCCAGCCCCACCCCAAGGGTATAGCCCACCCGCTTTGTGGCCTTTTTCCGCTGGACAAACTTGGCGCCCAGACTTAGGGCGGTTATTTTTGGGTGCGGCTGTGCCCGCAGCCTATTTTTCGACACGTAGGCCGCCCGCAAAGTCTCGCGCCATTCCGAGTCCGCGGACGGCTGGCCAGCCCCACCCCCAAGGCTATAGCCCACCCGCTTTTGTGGCCTTTTTCCGCTGACGACTTGGCGCCCGGCCTTCGGGTGGTTATTTTTGGGCGCGGCTGTGAACGCAGCCTATTTTTGGCACACGGAGGCTGCCGCAGTCTCGCGCCATTCCAAGTCCGCGGACGGTTGGCCAGCCCCACCCCCAAGGCTATAACCCACCCGCTTTTGTTGCCTTTTTCCGCTGGACGCAACTTGGCGCCCGGACTTCGGCGGTTATTTTTAGGGCGCGGCTGTGCCCGCGGTCTATTTGGCACACGGAGGCCGCTCGCAGTCTCGCACCATTCCGAGTCCGCGACTAAGTGGGCCAGCCCACCCCCAAGGCTATAGCCCACCTGCTTTGTGGCCTTTTTCCGCCGGATTAACTTGGAGCCCTGGCTTCGGCGGTTATTTTTGGGCGATGCCTATGGCCTATTTTTTTGGTACACGGCGGCCGCCGCAAAGTCTCGTGCCATTCCGAACCGCGGACGGCGGGCCAGCCCAACCCCCAAGGCTATGCCCACCCGTTTTTGTGGCATTTTTCCGCCAGATGAACTTGGAGCCCCAGCCTTCGGGCGGTTATTTTTAGTTGCGGCAGTGCCCGCGGCCTATTTTTGGCACACGGAGGCCGCTCGCAAAGTCTCGCGCCATTCCGAGTCCGGCGGATTGCTGGCCAGCTCCACCCCCAAGACACATAGCCCACCCGTTGTGGGCCTTTTTCCGCTGGACGAATCTTGGCGCCCGGCCTTCGGCGGTTATTTTTGCGACTGTGCCACAGCCTATTTTCTGTACACGGAGGTCAGCCGCAAAGTCTCGCATTCCGAGTCCGGGCGGATTTAAGTCGGCCAGCCCCACTCCCCAAGGCTATAGCCCACCCGCTTTTGTGGCCTTTCCCGCTGGACGAACTAGGGCGCCCTGCCTTCGGGCGGTTATTTTTGAGCGCGCTGTGTCCAAGGCCTTTTTTGGCACACGGAGGCCGCCGTGAAAGTCTTCGCTACTGCCATTCCGAGTCCGCGGACGCAGCCAGCTCCCACCCCCAAAGCGCTATAGGCCACCCGCTTTTTAGGCCTTTTTCCGCTGGACGAATCTTGGCGCCCAGCCTTCAGACTGTTATTTTTGGGCGCGCTGTGCCGCGGCCCTATTTTTGGCACACGGAGGCCGGCCGCAGTCTCGCGCCATTCCGAGTCCGGCGGATTTGCGGTGGCTACCCCCACCCCCAAGGCTATAGCCCACCCATTTTTGTGGCCTTTTTCCGCTGGACGAATCCCATGCCCGGCCTACGGGCGGTTATTTTTGGTTACGGCTGCGCCCGCGGCCTATTTTTTGCACACGGACACCACTCCCAAAGTCTTGCACCATTCCGAGTCCGGCGGACGAAGTGGGCCAGCCCCACCCCCCAAGGCTATAGCCCACACGTTTTTCTGGCCTTTTTCCGCTGGACGAACTCGGCGCCCCGGCCGTCGGGCGGTTATTTTTGGGCGCACTGTGCCTATGGCCTATTTTTGGCACAGGGAGGCCGCAAAGTCTCGTGCTATCTGAGTCCGCGGACGGTTGGCCAACCCCACCCCAAGGCTATAGCCCACACGCTTTTGTGGCCTTTTTCCGCTGGACGACTCGGCGCCCGGCCTTTGGCCGTTATTTTTGGGCGCGCTGTGCTCCAAGGCCTATTTTTGGCACATGGAGGCCGCCGCAAAGTCTCGCGCCATTCCGAGTCCGCGGGACGAAGATGGCCAGCCCCACTCCCCCCAAGGGTATAGCCCACCCGCTTTTGTGTCCTTTTTTCCGCTGGACAAACTTGGCGCCCGGACTGGGCGGTTATTTTGGGCGTCCCTGTGCCCGCGCCCTATTTTTGCCACACGGAGGCCGCTAGCAAAGTCTCGTGGCCATTCGAGTCCGCGGACGAAGTTGGCCAACCCCACCCCCAAGCTGCTATAGCCCACACGCTTTTGTGGCCTTTTTCCGCTGAACAAACTCGCGCCCGCCTTCAAGGCGGTTATTTTTGGGCTGTGCCTGGGTGGCCTATTTTTGGTGACAGGAGGCCGCCGCAAAGTCTCGCGCGCCATTCCGAGTCCGCGGACGAAGATGGCCAGCCCACCCCAAGGGTATAGCCCACCCGCTTTTGTGGCCTTTTTCCGCTGACGAACTCGCGCCCGCCTTCGGGCGGTTATTTTGGGCGCGGATGTTCCCGTGGGCCTATTTTTGGCACAGGAGGCCGCCGCAAAGTCTCGCGCCATTCCGAGTCCGGCGGGACGAAGATGGCCAGCCCCACCCCAAGGGTATAGCCCACCCGCTTTTGTGGCCTTTTTCCGCTGGACGGTCTTGGCGCCCGGCCTTCGGGCGTTATTTTTGGGCACACCTGTGCCCGCAAGCCTATTTTTCGACACGGAGGCTGCCAGAAAGTCTCGCTGCCCATTCCGAGTCCGCGGACGTTGGCCAGCCCCACCCCCAAGGCCATAGCCCCACCTGCTTTTTGTGGCCTTTTTCCGCTGGACGAACTAGGCGCCTGCCTTCGGTGGTTATTTTTAGCGCGGGTGTGCCAGCTGCCTATTTTTACACACGGAGGCCGCTTTGAAAGTCTCGCGCCATTCCTAGTCCGCGGACGAAGTCGGCCAGCCCCACCCCCAAAGGCTATAGCCCACCCATTTTTGTGGCCTTTTTCCGCTGGACGAATCTTGCGCCCCAGCCTTCCGGGTTGTTATTTTAAGGGCGCAAGGTGTGCCATGGCGGTCTATTTTTGCCCACGGAGGCCGCCGCAAAGTCTCGCGCCATTCCGAGTCCGGCGGACGGTTGGCCAGCCCCACCCCCATGGCTATAGCCCACCCGCTTTGTGGCCTTTTTCCGCCGGACGAGCTTGGCGCCTGGCCTTCTGGCGGGCGGCTTTTTGGGCGCGCTCTGCTCAAGCGGCCCATTTTTGGCACACGGAGGCCGCCGCAGTCTCGCACCATTCCGAAGTCCGCGGACGGTTGCCCAGCCTCACCCCCAAGGGTAAAGCCCTCCACCCGCTTTTGTGTCCTTTTTCCGCTGGATGAACTAGCGCCCGGCCTTCGGGCGGTTATTTTAAGCGCGGCTGTGCCCGCGCCTATTTTTGGCACATGGAGGCCGCCGCAAAGTCTCGCACCATTCCGAGTCCGCGGACGAAGCCGCCAGCCCCACCCCCAAAGGCTATAGCCCACCCGCTTTTGTGGCCTTTTTCCGCTGGACGCATCCAGCACCCCAGCCTTCCGGCTGTTATTTTTGGTCACGGCTGTGTGCCTGCTGCCTATTTTTACACACGGAGGCCACTCACAAAGTCTCGCGCCATTCCGAACCGAAGCGATCAAGTTGGCCAGCCCCACTCGCAAGGCTATAGCCCACCCGCTTTTGTGGCCTTTTTCCGCTGACGCAACCTGGCGGCCCGCCTTCGGGCGGTTATTTTTGGTTTTGGCTGTGCCCAAGGGCCTATTTTTGGCACACGGAGGCCGCCGCAGTCTTGCGCCATTCCGAGTCCGGGCGGAAGTTGGCCAGCCCCACCCCCAAGGCTATAGTCCACCCTGCTTTTTCTGGCTTTTTCCGCTGGACGAACTTGGCGCCCGGCCTTCGGGCGGTTATTTTGGCCGCACCTGTGCCTACAGCCTATTTTCGTACAAGGAGGTTGCCGCAGTTTCACGCCATTCCGAGTCCGGCGGACGAAGTTGACCAGCCCCACCCCCAAGGCTATAGCCCACCCGCTTTTGTGGCCTTTTCCGCCTGACGAACTAGGCGCCCGGCCTTCGGGCGGTTATTTTTAGTACGGCTGTGCCCGCGGCTCATTTTTGGCACACGGAGGCCACTCGCAAAGTCTCGCACTGAACCGCGGACGGAGTTGGCCAGCCCCACCCCCAAGGGTATAGCTCCACCTGCTTTGGGCCTTTTTCCGCTGGACAAACTTAAGGCCCCAGACTTCGGCGTGTTATTTTTGGGTGCGGCTGTGCCTGCAGCCTATTTTTGGCACACGGAGGCCGCCTGCGTGGAAGTCTCGCGCCATTCAAAGTAGGCCGGACGAGGTTGGCCAGCCCACCCCCTAAGGCTATAGCCCACCCATGCAGGGCCTTTTTCCGTTAGGACGAATTTGGCGCCCGCCTTCGGGTGGTTATTTTTGGGCGCTATGCCCACGGCCTATTTTTGACACACGCAGGTCAGCCGCAGAAAGTCTCGCTGCCATTCCGAGTCCGGGGCGGACGGTTGGCCAGCCCCACCCCCAAGGCTATAACCCACCTGCTTTTGTGGCCTTTTTTCCGCTGGTCGAACTTGGCGCCCCGACTTCGGGCGTTATTTTTGCGGCTGTGCCCGCTGACTATTTTTTTGCACACAATGGAGGCCGCCGCAGTCTCGCGCCATTACGAGTCCGCGGACGAAGCGGCCAGCCCCACTCCCCAAGGCTATAGCCCACCCGCTTTTGTGGCCTTTTTCCGCCGGACGAACTTGGAGCCCCGGCCTCGGGCGGCTTATTTTTGGCGCGGCTGTGCCCACGGCCTATTTTTGGCACACGGAGGCCGCCGCAAAGTCTCACGCCATTCCGAGTCCGTGGATGAAGTGGCCAGCCTAACCCCAAGGCTATGCCCACCGCTTGTGGCCTTTTCCACGGACGAACTTGGAGCCCCGCCTTCGGCGGGTTATTTTTTGGCGCGCTGTGCCCACGGCCTATTTTTGGCACACGGAGGTCAGCCGCAGTCTCACGCCATTCCGAGTCCGCGGATGAAGTGGGCCAGCCCAACCCCCTGCTATGCCCACCCGCTTTGTGGCCTTTTCCGCCGATCAACTTGAGCCCCGCCTTCGGGCGTTATTTTTGGCTGCGCTGTGCCCACGGCCTATTTTTAGCACACGGAGGCCGCCGCAGTTCAAGCGCCATTCCGAGTCCGGGGCGGACGGTTGGCCAGCCTCACCCCCTGCTATAGCCCACCCGTTTTTGTGGCCTTTTTCCGCTGGACGAACTTGGCGCCCCGGCCTTCGGGCGGTTATTTTTGGGCTAACCTGAGCCCGCAGCCTATTTTTGGTACACGGAGGCTGCTCGCAAAGTCTCGCACCAGTCCAAGTCCGGCGGACGAAGTCGGCCAGCCCCACCCCCAAGACTATAGCCCACCCGTTTTTGTGGCCTTTTTCCGCTGGACAAACTTGGCGCCCGGCCTCGGTGTTTATTTTGTAGCGCGGCTGTGCCTTCTTTACACACGGAGGCAGCTCGTAAAGTTCAAGGCTTTCATTCCGAGTCCGGGCGGACGGTTGGCCAGCCCCACCCCCAAGGGTATAGCCCCCACTGCCAGGGCCTTTTTCCGCTGACAAACTTGGCGCCTGACTTCGGCGGTTATTTTTTGCGGCCAGCTGTGCCAGCCTATTTTTGGCACATGGAGGCCGCCGCAAAGTCTCGGCCATTCCGAAACCGCGGACGAAGCTGGCTGTAGCCCTCCTCAAGGCTATAGCCTCCTGCTTTATGGGCATTTTAACGGCGGATCGAACTTGGGGACGTGACCTTCGGGCTTATTTTTGGGCACGGCTGTGCCCGCGCTATTTTTGGCACACGGAGGGCGCCGCAAAGTCTCGCCTTTCCTAGTCCGGCGGACGAAGTTTGTTGGTTAGCCTGCCCCTAAGGCTATAGCCCACCCGCTTTTGGGCATTTTTACGGCGGACGAATCTTGGGGATGGGACCTTCGGGGCTTATTTTGGTGCGGCTGTGCCTGGGCGCTAGTTTTTGCCACACGGAGGGCGCCGCAAAGTCTCGCCCCATTCCGAGTCCGGCGGACGAGGTTTAGCAGCCCCTCCCCAAGGCTATAGCCCACCCGCTTTTTTTTCGGCATTTTTACGGCGGACGAACTTGGGGACGGGACCTTCTGGGCTTATTTACGCGAGCATTGTGCCCGCTGGCTATTTTTGGCACATGGAGGACGCTGCAGTCTCGCCCCATTCCAGTCCGGCGACGAAGGGGCCAGCCTCCCCTCAAGGCTATAGCCCACCCATTTTTGGGTATTTTTTACAAGGGGGACGAACTTGGGACGGACCTTCGGGGCTTATTTGGGCGCAAGCAGTAACGGCTCATTTTTGGCACACACGGAGGGCGATCGGAAAGTCTCGGGCATTCCGAGTCCAAGTGACAGATTAGTGGGCCAGCCCTCCCCAAGGCTATAGCCTTCCACCCATTTTTTGGGCATTTTTATGGCGGAAGAACTTGGGGACGGGACCCTCGGGCTTATTTTTGGGGGCGGCAGTGCCCGTAGCCTATTTTTTGGCACACGGAGGGCACTCGCAAAGTCTCGCCTTCCATTCCGAGTCCGCGGATTTGCTGGCCAGCCCGTCCCCCAAGGCTATAGCCCACCCGCTTTTTTAAGGGCAATTTTGCGGACGAACTTGGGGACGGGGACTCTGGGGCTTATTTTGGTACGTTGTGCCCTGCCATTTTTGGCACATGGAGGTGCTCGTGAAAGTCTCGCCCATTCCGAGTCCGGTGGATTTTTTGCGAGCCAGCCCTCCCCAAGGCTATAGCCCACCTGCTTTTGGGGCATTTTATGCGGCGAAGAACTTGGGGACGGGACCCTCGGGCTTATTTTTGGGCACGGCTGTGCCCGCTGCCTATTTTTGGCACACGGAGGGCGCCGCAGTCTCGCCTTTCCTAGTCCGGCGGACGGGTTGGCCAGCCTGGGCCCCCCCAAGGCTATAGCCCACCTGCTTTTTGGGCATTTTTACGGCGGATAACTTGGGGATGGGACTCGGGGCTTATTTTTGCGCGGCTGTGCCCAAGGCCTAGTTTTGCACACGGAGGGCGCCGAAAGTCTCGCCCCATTCCGAGTCCGGCGGATTTGGTTGGCCAGCCCTCCCCCAAGGCTATAGCCCACCCGCTTTTGGGCATTTTACGGCGGATCGAACTTGGGGATGGGGACCTTCGGGGCTTATTTTTGCGCGCTGTGCCCGCGGCCTAGTTTTGGCACACACGGAGGGCGCCGCAAAGTCTTGCCCCATTCCGAGTCCGCGGATTTGTTGGCTGCAGCCCTCCCCTGAAGGCTATGGCAGCCCACCCGCTTTTTGGCATTTTTACGGCGGACGAACTTGGGGACGGGACCTCGGGGCTTATTTTTGGGCGCATTGTGCTCGGCCTATTTTTTTGGCACATGGAGGACGCTGCAAAAGTCTCGCCCATTCCGAGTCCGCGGATTAGCGAGGCCAGCCCTCCCCCAAGGCTATAGCCCACCCATTTTGGGCATTTTTGACGAACTTGGGACGGACCTTCGGGGCTTATTTTTGGGCGCGGCTGTGCTAACGGCCTATTTTTGGCACACGGAGGGTGCTCGCAGTCTCGCCGCATTCCGAGTCCGCGGATTTGGCGGGCTCCTCCCCTCAAGGCTATAGCCCACCCATTTTTGGGCATTTTTGTGACGAACTTGGGGACGTGGACTCGGGGCTTATTTGTGGGTTCGGCTGTGCCCGCGGCCTATTTTTTGCACATGGAGGGCGCTCACAAAGTCTCGCCCCATTCCGAGTCCGGCGGAAGAAGTTGGCCAGCCCGTCCCCCCAAGGTTATAGCCCACCCGCTTTTGGGCATTTTTATGGGCGGACGAACTTGGGCACGGACCTTCGGGGCTTATTTTTGGGCGCGACATTGTGCGCGCTATTTTTGGCACATGGAGGCCACTGCAAAGTCTCGCCATTCCGAGTCCGGCGGACGGTTGGCCAGCCCTCCCCAAGGCTATAGCCCTCCTGCTTTATGGGGCATTTTAGCGGCGATTTAACTTGGGGACTGACCTTCGGGGCTTATTTTTGGGATCGGCTGTGCCTGCCTATTTTTTGGCACACGGAGGGCGCCGCAGTCTCGCCCCATTCCTAGTCCGGGCGGACGAAGTTGGCCCGCCGCCCCCAAGGCTATAGCCCATCCGCTGGGCATTTTTGCGCGGAAGAACTTGGGGACGGGACCCTTGGGGTTTATTTTTGCCATGCAGTGCCCGTAGCCTATTTTTTTGCACATGGAGGGCGCTCGCAAAGTCTCACTCCATTCCGAGTCCGCGGAAGAAGTTGGCCAGCCCGTGGCCCCTCAAGGCTATAGCCCACCCGCTTTTGGGCAATTTTTGGGCGGACGAACTTGGGGACGGGACCTTCGGGGCTTATTTTTTTGTCCGCTGCCAGCCTCGCGTCTATTTTTTGTACATGAGGGCGCTGCAGTCCGCCTCATTCCGAGTCCGGCGGATTTAAGGGGCCAGCCCTCTCCCCAAGGCTATAGCCCACCCGCTTGGGCATTTTGCGCGGAAGAACTTGGGGACGGGACCTCGGGGCTTATTTTTGGGGCGGCAGTGCCTGAGCTCATTTTTGGCACACGGAGGGCACTCGCAGTCTCGCTCCATTCCGAGTCCGCGGACGTTACGCAGCCTGCCCCCAAGTGCTATAGCCCACCCGCTTTTTGGGCAATTTTGCGGGCGGACGAACTTGGGGACGGGACTTCGGGGCTTATTTTGGGCAATGGTTGTGCCCGCTGCTATTTTTGGCACATGGAGGGTGCTCAGAAGTCTCGCCTCATTCCGAGTCCGTGGACGGCGGGCCAGCCCTCCCCAAGGCTATAGCCCACCCGCTTTTTGGGCATTTTTGCGGAAGAACTTGGGGACGGACCTCGGGGCTTATTTTGGGCGCTGCAGTGCCCGTAGCCTATTTTTGGCACACACGGAGGGCGCTGCAAAGTCTCGCCCATTCCTAGTCCGGCGGACGGCTGGGCTGAGCCCGCCCCTGAAGCTATAGCCCACCCGCTGGGCATTTTTACGGTGACGAACTTGGGGATGGACCTTCGGGGCTTATTTTTTGGTACGGCTGTGCCCGCGGCCTAGTTTTGCACACGGAGGGCGCCGCAAAGTCTCGCCCATTCGAGTCCGGCGGACGAAGTTGCTGGCCAGCCCTCCCCCAAGGCTATAGCCCACCCGCTTTTTTGGGCATTTTTACGGCGGAC
This sequence comes from Citrus mangshanensis, assembly GCA_030449895.1. Lineage (NCBI taxonomy): Eukaryota > Viridiplantae > Streptophyta > Magnoliopsida > Sapindales > Rutaceae > Citrus > Citrus mangshanensis. The sequence goes on from JASUUJ010000039.1 coordinate 129,947, forward strand.
TAACTTGGGGACGGGACTCGGGGCTTATTTTTGGGCGCGACAGCCCATGGCCTATTTTTGGCACATGGAGGGCGCCGCAGTCTCGCCCCATTCCGAGTCCGCGGATTTAGCGAAGGCCAGCCCTCCCCAAGGCTATAGCCCACCCATTTTTGGGCATTTTTAAGGCGGACTAACTTGGAAACGGGACCTTCGGGGCTTATTTTTGGGCGCTGTGCCCACGCCTATTTTTGGCACACGGAGGGCGCCGCAAAGTGTCGCCCATTCCTAGTCCGGCGGACGGTTAATGGCCAGCCCCCCAAGGCTATAGCCTACCCGCTTTTGGGCATTTTTACGTATGCGACAAACTTGGGGACGGTACCTTCGGGGCTTATTTTGGCTGCTGTGCCTGGGTTTTTTTTGCACACGGAGGGTGCTCGCAGTCTCGCCCATTCCGAGTCCGGCGGATTAGCGGGCCAGCCCCTCCCCTGCTATAGCCCACCCGCTTTTGGGCATTTTTGCAGACGAACTTGGGGACAGGACTCTTCGGGCTTATTTTTGGTACGGCTGTGCCCGCTGCGTCTATTTTTGGCACACGGAGGGCGCCGCAAAGTCTCGCCCATTCCGAGTCCTTCAGCCCGTCTCCCCAAGGCTATAGCCCACCCGCTTTTTTGGGCATTTTTGCGGCGGAAGAACTTGGGGACGGGACCTCGGGGCTTATTTTTGCAAGCGCAGTGCCTGTGATCTCATTTTTGCACACAGAGGGCGCCGCAAAGTCTCGCCATTCCGAGTCCGCGGACGAAGGGCAGCCCGGCCCCCAAGGCTATAGCCCACCCGCTGGGCATTTTGCGCGGACGAACTTGGGACGGACCTTCGGGGCTTATTTATGGGTTCGGCAGTTCGCGGTCTATTTTTTTGCACATGGAGGGCACTCGCAGTCTCGCCTTTCCGAGTCCGGGAAGAAGTTGGCCAGCCCTCCCCAAGGCTATAGCCCACCCATTTTTGGGCATTTACGAACTGGAAACGGGACCTCGGGCTTATTTAGCTGCTGTGCCCACGGCCTATTTTTGGCACACGGAGGGCGCCTGCAGTCTCGCTTCCATTCCGAGTCCGGACGGTTGGCCAGACCGCCCCTCAAGGCTATAGCCCACCCGCTTTTTGGGCATTTTGCGGAAGAACTTGGGGACGGACCGGGCTTATTTTTGCTGCAGTGCCCGTATCCTATTTTTTTGTACACAGAGGGCGCCGAACTCGCTTTCATTCCGAGTCCAAGTGACGAAATTGGCCAGCTCCCCCCTCTAAGGCTATAGCCCACCCGCTTTTTGGGCAATTTTGGGCGGGCGGACGAACTTGGGGACGTGGACCTTCGGGGCTTATTTTTGGGTTCGGCTGTGCCTCGCCATTTTTTGTACATGGAGGGCGCCAGTGTCTCGCCTCATTCCAAGTCCGCGGATTTAAGGCCAGCCTCCCCCAAGGCTATAGCCCACCCGCTTTTGGGCATTTTTATAAGCGGCGAAGAACCATGGGACGGGACCCGGGGCTTATTTTTAAGCATGCAGTGCCTGTGAGCCTATTTTTGGCACACGGAGGGCACTCGCAAAGTCTCGGCCCATTCCGAGTCCGGCGGACGAAAGCTGGCCAGCCCGCCTCCCAAGGCTATAGCCCACCCGCTTTTGGGCAATTTTGCGGCGGACGAACTTGGGACGGACCTTCGGGGGCTTATTTTTGGGTACGGTTGTGCCCGCGGCTATTTTTGGCACATGGAGGGTGCTCGCAAAGTCTCGCCCCATTCCGAGTCCGGCGGACGAAGTTGGCAAGACCGTCCCCCCAAGGCTATAGCCCACCTGTTTTTTGGGAATTTTTACGGCGGACGAACTTGGGGACGGGCCCTTCGGGGCCTTATTTTTGGGTGTGCCTGTGGCCGCGGCCTATTTTTTGCACACGGAGGGTGCTCGCAAAGTCTCGCCCCATTCCGAGTCCGGCGGACGAAGTTGGCCAGACCGTCCCCCCAAGGCTATAGCCCACCCGTTTTTTAGGCATTTTTGCGACGGACGAACTTGGGGACGGGACCTTCGGGGGCTTATTTTTGGGCGTGGCTGTGCCCGCGGCCTATTTTTGGCACACGGAGGGCGCTCGCAAAGTCTCGCCCCATTCCGAGTCCGGCGGACGAGTGGGCCAGCCCTCCCCAAGGCTATAGCCCACCCGCTTTTGGGCATTTTTGTGGCGGACGAACTTGGGGACGGGACTCGAGGGCTTATTTTTGCGCTGCTGTGCATGCCTATTTTTGGCACACGGAGGGCGCCAGAAGTCTCGCCCCAGTCCGAGTCCGCAGACGTTTGAGCAGCCCGCCTCAATGCTATAGCCTCACCCGCTTTTTTGGGCATTTTTTGGGGCGGACGAACTTGGGGACGGGACCATAGGGGGCTTATTTTTGGGTGCTGTGCCCACAGCCTATTTTTAGCACACGGAGGGCGGTCGCAAAGTCACGCCTATTCCGAGTCCGCGGACGAAGTTGGCCAGTCCCTCCCCAAGGCTATAGCCCTCCTGCTTTATGAGCATTTTTGCGCGGACGAACTTGGGGACGGGACCTTCGGGGGCTTATTTGCTGCTGTGCCTGCCTATTTTTGCACACGGAGGGCGCTGCAAAGTCTCGCCTCATTCCGAGTCCGCGGACGGGGCCAGCCCTCCCCCAAGGCTATAGCCCACCCGCTTTTTTGGGCATTTTTAAGCGGCGGACGAACTTGGGGACGGGACCATCGGGGCTTATTTTTGGGTGCGCATGCCCACGGCCTATTTTTGGCACACGGAGGGCGGTCGCAAAGTCTCGCCCATTCCGAGTCCAGCGGATTTGTTGGCCAGTCCTCCCCAAGGCTATAGCCCTCCCATGGCATTTTTTGCGGTTGGGGACGGGACCTTCAGGGACTTATTTTTAAGGCGCTGTGCCCGCGATTTTTACACACGGAGGGCGCCGTGCAGTCTCGCCTCATTCCAGTCCGGGTGGGACGAGAAGCCCTCTCCCAAGGCTATAGCCCACCCGCTGGGTATTTTTGCGGCGGTCGGGGACGGGGACGAATGGCGGCTTATTTTTGGGCGCCTGTGCTCACGCCTATGGCACACGGAGGGCGCCGCAAAGTCTCGCCCATTCCGAGTCCGGCGGACGGGAGGGCTCCAGACCGCCCCAAGCTATAGCCCACCCGCTTTTCGCTGGGCATTTTTGGGCGGGCGGACGAACTTGGGGACGGACCTTCGGGACTTATTTTTGGGCGCTGTGCCCGCTGCCTATTTTTGGCACACGGAGGGCGCCGCAGTCTCGCCCATTCCGAGTCCGGTGGACGAAGTGGGCCAGCCCTCCCTCAAGGCTATAGCCCACCCGCTTTTTGGGCATTTTTACGCGGACGAACTTGGGGACGGGACCTTTGGTTCTTATTTTTGAGCGCGCTGTGCCTTTGCGTCTATTTTTGCACACGGAGGGTGCAACAAAGTCTCGCCTCATTCCGAGTCCGGGGACGGCGTTGGCCAGCCCCTCCCCACAAGGCTATAGCCCACCCATTTTTTGGGCATTTGCGGCGGATTAACTTGGGGACGGGACCTGGGGCTTATTTTGCAGCGCAATTGTGCCCACGCCTATTTTTGCACACGGAGGGTGCTCGCAGTTCCCGCCCATTCCGAGTTCCGGTTAGTTGGCCAGCCCTCCCCAAGGCTATAGCCCTCCGCTTATGGGCATTTTTGGGCGGACTTAACTTGGGGACGGTACCTTCGGGGCTTCTTTTGGGTGCGGCTGTGACTGGCCTATTTTTGGCACACGGAGGGCGATCGCAGTCTCGCCCCATTCCGAGCTCCGGCGGACATTGGCCCAGCCTCCCCGGCTATAGCCCACCCGCTTTTTGGGCATTTTTGCGGCGGATGAACTTGGGGACGGACCTGGGGCTTATTTGGGTACGGCTGTACCCAGCTGCCTATTCTTGGCACACGGAGGGCGGCCGCAAAGTCTCGCCCATTCCGAGTCCGGCGGACGGCTGGCCCCCTCCCCAAGGCTATAGCCCTCCTGCTGGGCATTTTTGCACGAACTTGGGGACGGACCTCGGGGCTTATTTTTGCTGCTGTGCTCCTATTTTTTGCACACGGAGGGCGGTCGCAGTCTCGCCTATTCCGAGTCCGGCGGATTTAGTTGAGCCCGCTCCCAAGGCTATAGCCCACCCGTTTTGGGCATTTTTGCGGGTGGACGAACTTGGGGACGGGACCTTCGGGTCTTATTTTTGGGTACGGTTGTGCCCGCGGCTATTTTTGGCACACGGAGGGCGCCAGCAAAGTCTCGCCCCATTCCGAGTCCGCTGGACGCCAGCCCTCCCCCAAAGCTACAGCCCACCCGCTTTTGGACATTTTGCGCGGACGATCTTGGGGACGGGACCCTCGGGGTTTATTTTTGGCGCGCTGTGCCCGCGGCCTATTTTTGGCACACGAAGGGTGCTTGCAAAGTCTCGCCCATTCCGAGTCCGCGAACGGTTGGCTAGACCGTGCTCCCAAGGCGTAGCCCACCCGCTTTTTGGGCATTTTTATGCGCGGACGAACTTGGGGATTGACCTTCGGGGCTTATTTTTGGCAGGGCTGTGCCTGTGCGGCCTATTTTTGGCACACGGAGAGCGCCGCAAAGTCCCGCCCCATTCCGAGTCCGCGGGACGAGCTTGGCCAGCCTGCCCCCAAGGCTATAGCCCACCCGCTTTTTGCATTACGGCGGACGAACATGGGGACGGGACTCGGGAGCTTATTTTTGGGTGCGGTGTGCCCGCAACCTATTTTTTGGCACACGGAGGGCGCGCAGTCTCGCCCCCATTACGAGTACGTATGGCGGACGAAAGTTGGCCAGCCCTCCCCAAGGCTATAGACCACCAATTTTTTGGGCATTTTTTGGGCGGACGAACTTGGGGACGGACTCGGGCTTATTTTTAAGGCGCTGTGTCCGCGGCCTATTTTTGGCACACGGAGGGCGCTCGCAAAGTGTCGCCCCATTCCGAGTCCTGCAAACGAAGCTGGCCAGCCCGTCCCCCCAAGGCTATAGCCCACCCGTTTTTTGGGCATTTTTGCGGCGGACAAACTTGGGGATGGGACCTTCGGGGCTTATTTTTGGGCGCGATTGTGCCCGCGGCCTATTTTTGGCACACGGAGGGCGCTTGCAAAGTCTCGCCCCATTCCGAGTTCGGCGGACGAAGTTGGCCAGCCCCTCCCCCCAAGGCTATAGCCCACCGGTTTTTTGGGCATTTTTGCGGCGGACGATCTTGGGGACGGGACCCTCAGGGGCTTATTTTTGGGTGTGGCTGTGCCAGCGGCCTATTTTTGGTACACGGAGGGCGCTCGCAAAGTCTCGCCCCATTCCGAGTCCGGCGGACGAAGTTGGCAAGCCACTCCCCCCAAGGCTATAGCCCACCCATTTGTTGGGCATTTTTGCGGCGGACGAACTTGGGGACGGGACCTTCGGGGGCTTATTTTTGGGTGCGGCTGTGCCCACAGACTATTTTTGGCACACGGAGGCCGCTCGTAAAGTCTCGCCCCATTCCGAGTCCGGCGGACGAAGTTGGCCAGCCCCTCCCCCCAAGGCTATAGCCCACCCGTTTTTTGGGCATTTTTGCGGCGGACGAACTTGGGGACGGAACCTTCGGGGGCTTATTTGTGGGCGTGGCTGTGCCCGCGGCCTATGTTTGGGACACGGAGGGTGCCCGCAAAGTCTCGCCCCATTCCGAGTCCGGCGGACGAAGTTGGCCAGCCCCTTCCCCCAAGGCAATAGCCACCCCATTTTTGGGCATTTTTATGCAGACGAACTTGGGATGGGACTTCGGGGCTTATTTTTGGGCTGCTGTGCCTGCATATATTTTTCTGCACACGGAGGGCGATCGCAGTCTCGCCCATTCCAAGTCCGGCGGATTTGGCTAGCCCTCCCCAAGGCTATAGCCCACCCGCTTTTGGGCATTTTGCGGCGACGAACCTGGGGACGGGACTTCGGGGCTTATTTTTGGGCAGCGGCTGTGCCTGCGCCTATGTTCGCACACGGAGGGCGCCGCAGTCTCGCCACATTCCGAGTCCGGCGGATTTGCGGGCCAGCCCTCCCCTGCTATAGCCCACCCGCTTGTTGGGCATTTTTGCGCGGACGAACTTAGGGACGGGACCTTCGGGGCTTTATTTTTGGGCGCGCTGTGCCCGTAGCCTTTTTTGGTACACGGAGGCCGGGCCAGAAAGTCTCGCCCCATTCCGAGTCCGCGGACGAAGGGCCAGCCTCCCCCAAGGCTATAGCCCACCCGTTTTTTGGGCATTTTTACGGCGGACGAACTTGGGGACGGGACCTTCGGGGGCTTATTTTTTATCGCGGCTGTGCCCGCGGCCTATTTTTGGCACACGGAGGCTGATCGCAAAGTCTTGCCCCATTCCGAGTCCGGCAGACGAAGTTGGCCAGCCCCTCCCCCCAAGGCTATGGCCCACCCGTTTTTTGGGCATTTTTGCGGCGGACGAACTTGGGGACGGGACCTCCGGGGGCTTATTTTTGGGTACAGCTTTGCCTGCGGCCTATTTTTGGCACACGGAGGGTGCTCGCAATGTCTCGCCCCATTCCGAGTCCGGCGGACGAAGTTGGCCAGCCCCTTCCCCCAAGGCTATAGCCCACCCGTTTTTTGGGCATTTTTGCTGCGGACGAACTAGGGGACGGGACCTTCGGGGGCCTATTTTTGGGCGCGGCTGTGCCCACGGCCTATTTTTGGCACACGGAGGGCGCTCGCAAAGTCTCGCCCAATTCCGAATCCGGCGGACGTAGTTGGCCAGCCTCTCCCCCCAAGGCTATAGCCCACCCGCTTTTGGGGCATTTTTATGGGCGGACGAACTTGGGGACTGACCTTCGGGGCTTAGGTATTGGTGAGACTGTGCCCGTGGCCTATTTTTGGTACACAAGGCGCCGCAAAGTCTCGCCCCATTCCGAGTCCGCGGACGAAGCACAACCCTCCCCAAGGCTATAGCCCACACGTTTTTTGGGCATTTTTGCGGCGGACGAACTTGGGGACGGAACTGGGGCGTTATTTTGGGCGCCAAGCAGCCCATGGCCTATTTTTGGCACACGGAGGCCGGCCGCAAAGTCTCGCCCCATTCCGAGTCCGCGGACTTGCTGGCCAACCTCGCCCAAGGCTATAGCCCACCTGCTTTTTTTTGGGGCATTTTTGCGTGACGAAACTTGGGGACGGGACTCTTCGGGGCTTATTTTTGGGCGCGCTGTGCCCGTGGGTCTATTTTTGGCACACGGAGGCCGGGCCGCAAAGTCTCGCCCCATCTCCGAGTCCGCGGACGTAAGTTGGCTACAGCCCCTGCCCCCCAAGGCTTTAGCCCACCCGCTTTTGGGCATTTTCATGGGCGGACGAACTTGGGGACGGGACCTTCGGGGCTTATTTTCGGCGCGGCTGTGCCCATGACCTATTTTTGGCACACGGAGGGCGCCGCAAAGTCTCGCCCCATGCCGAGTCCGCGGACGGTTGGCCAGCCCCTCCCAAGGCATAGCCCACCGCTTTTTGGGCATTTTTATGGCGGACGAACTTGGGGACGGACCTCTCGGGGCTTATTTTTGGCTGCGGCTGTGCCCGTGGCCTATTTTTGGCACACGGAGGGCGCTGCAAAGTCTCGCCCCATTCCGAGTCCGGCGGACGAAAGTTGGCCAGCCTCTCCCTCAAGGCTATAGCCCACCCGCTTTTTGGGCATTTTTATGCGGACGAACTTTGGGGACGTGGACCTTCGCTGGGCTTATTTTTGGCACGGCTGTGCTCAAGGCCTATTTTTGGCACCGAGAGGGCTGCAAAGTGTCGCCCATTCCGAGTCCGCGGACGATTCTGGCCAGCCTTCCCCCCAAGGCTATAGCCCACCCGCTGCTTTTTGGGCATTTTTGCGGCGGACGAACTTGGGACGGGACTCTCTGGGGCTTATTTTTGGGCACGGCTGTGCCCGTGGCCTATTTTTGGCACACGGAGGGCGCTCACAAAGTCTCGCCCCATTCCGAGTCCGCGGACGCCAGCCCTCCCCCAAGGCTATGGCCCACCCGCTTTTTGGGCATTTTTAAGTGGACTTAACTTGGGACGGGACTTCGGGGCTTAGTATTGTGAGACTGTGCCCGTGGCCTATTTTTTGGCACACAAGGGGGCGCTCGCAGTCTCGCCTCATCTCCGAGTCCGCGGATTGTTGGCCAACCTCCCCCAAGGCTATAGCCCACACGCTTTTTGGGCATTTTTATGGGTGATTTAACTTGGGGACGGACCTTCGGGCCTTATTTTTGGGCTGCTGTGCCCATGGCCTATTTTTGCACACGGAGGCCGCCGCAGTCTCGCCCATTCCGAGTCCGCGACGGCCAACCTCGCCCCAAGGCTATAGCCCACCCAAGCTTTTGGGTATTTTGCGCGGACGAACTTGGGGACGGGACCTTCGGGGCTATTTTTGGGCGCGGCTGTGCCCGTGGTCTATTTTTGGCACACGGAGGCCGCCGCAAAGTCTCGCCTCCATTCCAGTCCGGACGGTTTGCTGGCCAGCCTTCTCCCCAAGGCTATAGCCCACCCGCTTTTTGGGCATTTTTGCGGACGGTCTTGGGCACGGACCTTCGGGGCTTATTTTTGTGCAGCTGTGCCGCTGCCTATTTTTGACACATGGAGGGCGCCTTGCAAAGTGTCGTCCCATTCCGAGTCCGTGGATTTGGGTTAAGAGCCCTCCCCCAAGGGTTTTGCCCACCCGTTTTTTGGGCATTTTTGCGGCGGACGAACTTGGGGACGGGACTTCGGGGGCTTATTTTAGGCGCTGTGCCTCCATGACCTATTTTTGGCACACGGAGGGCGCTGCAAAGTCTCGCCCTATGCCGAGTCCGCGGACGAGTTGGCCAGCCCTCCCCAAGGCTATAGCCCACTCGCTTTTTTGGGCATTTTTGCATGGACGAACTTGGGACGGACCTTCGGGGCTTATTTTTGGCTGCGGCTGTGCCTGGCCTATTTTTGGCACACGGAGGGCGCTCGCAGTCTCGCCCATTCCGAGTCCGCGGATTTGCTGGCCAGCCCTCCCCCAAGGCTATATCCCACCCGCTTTTGGGCATTTTTGCGGGACGAACTTGGGACGTGGACCTTCGCTGGCTTATTTTTGGCACGCTGTGCCCAAGGTATTTTTGGCACACGGAGGGCGCCGCAGAAGTGTCGCCCCATTCCGAGTCCGCGGACGATTTATCTGGCCAGCCCTCCCCAAGGCTATAGCCCACCCGCTTTTGGGCATTTACGGCGGACGAACTTGGGGACGGGACCTTCGGGCTTATTTTTGGGCAGCCTGTAATTATTTTTGGCCTTGGCACACGGAGGCCGCCTGCAAAGTCTCGCCTATTCCGAGTCCGCGGATTTGTTACCAACCTCTCCCCAAGGCTATAGCCCACCTGCTGGGCATTTTTTATGCGGGGCGGACGAACTTGGGGGACGGGACCTTCGGGGCTTATTTTTGCGGCGGCTGGCTGCCTGGGTTTTTGGCACATGGAGGCCGCCGTAGTCTCGCCCCATTCCGAGTCCGGCGGATTTGGTTAGCTGGCCAGCCCTCCCCCAAGGCTATAGCCCACCCGCTGGGCATTTTTGGCGGACGAACTTGGGCACGACCTTCGGGGCTTATTTTTTGGTGCGGTGTGCTGCCTATTTTTGACATGGAGGGCGCCGCAGTGTCGCCCCATTCCGAGTCCGTGGATTGAAGCCAGCCCTCCCCAAGGCTTTAGCCCACCCGCTTGGCATTTTTGCAAGTGACGAACTTGGGGACGGACCTGGGGCTTATTTTAGGCGCGGCCATGACCTATTTTTGGCACACGGAGGGCGCTCGCAAAGTCTCGCCCCATGCCGAGTCCGCGGATTTAGCTGGGCCAGCCCCTCCCCCAAGGCTATAGCCCACTCAAGCTTTTTGGGCATTTTTGCAAGTGACGAACTCTGGGACTGGCTATTTTTTGGCTGGCCAGGCTGTGCCCGTGGCCCTGGTGGGTTTATTTTTAAAAGGAGGGCGCTTCGTAAAGTCTCGCCATTCCCAGTCCGCGGATTTGAGTTGGCCAGCCCTCCCCAAGGCTATATCCCACCCGCTTTTTTGGGCATTTTTACGGACGAACTTGGGGACGGGACCTTCGGGCTTATTTTTTGGCACGGCAAATTCATTTTTGCACACGGAGGGCGCCGCAAAGTGTCGCCCATTCCGAGTCCGCGGACGATTCTACCAGCCCTCCCCAAGGCTGCCATAGCCCACCCTGCTTGGGCATTTTTGGCGACTTGGGGACGGACCTTCTGGGCTTATTTTTGGCACGCTGTGCCGTCATTTTTGCACACGGAGGCCGCCGCAAAGTCTCGCCCATTCAAGTCCGCGGATTTTGGCCAACCCCTCCCCGGCTTATAGCCCACCCGCTTTTGGGTATTTTTATGCGGCGGACGAACTTGGGGACGGACCTTCGGGGCTTATTTTTGGCGCGGCTGTGCCCGTGGTCTATTTTTGGCACATGGAGGCCGCTTGCAAAGTCTCGCCCCATTCCGAGTCCATGATTGGTTGGCCAGCCCTCCCCAAGGCTAGCCCACCCGCTTTTTGGGCATTTTTACATGGATTTAACTTGGGTAATGGACCTTCGGGGCTTATTTTTTGGTGCGGCTGTGCCCGCTGCCTATTTTTGACACATGGAGGGTGCTCGCAAAGTGTCGCCCCATTCCGAGTCCGTGGACGAGCACAGCCCTCCCCAAAGGCTTCGCCACCCATTTTTGGGCATTTTTGGCATGACGAACTTGGGGACGGGACCTTCGGGGCTTATTTTTAGGGCGCGGCAAATGCCCATGACCTATTTTTAGCACTGGAGGGCGCTGCAAAGTCTCGCCCATTCCGAGTCCGGGACGAGAAGTTGGCCAGCCCCTCCCCAAGGCTATAGCCCACCCGCTTTTGGCATTTTTAGCTGGACGAACTTGGGGGACGGACCTTCGGGGCTTATTTTGGTCACGCTGTGCCTGGTGGGTCATTTTTGGCACACGGAGGGTGCTCAGAAGTCTCTGCCCCATTCCGAGTCCAAGGATTTGTTGGCCAGCCCTCCCCCAAGGCTATAGCCCACCCATTTTTGGGCATTTTGCTGGCGACGAACTTGGGGACGGGACCTTCGCTGGCTTATTTTTGGGCAGCCTGCCTATTTTTGGCACACGGAGGGTGCTGCAAAGTGTCGCCCATTCCGAGTCCGCGGACGCTGGCCAGCCCTCCCAAGGCTATAGCTCCGCCTGCTTTTGGCCATTTTCAGGCGGACGCAACTTGGGGACGGACTCTTCGGGGCTTATTGGGCGCGGCTGTGCCCGTGGCCTATTTTTCGCACACGGAGGGCGCGCAAAGTCTCGCCCCATTCCGAGTCCGCGGAAGGGATTTAGTTGGCCAGCCCTCCCCTGCTATAGCCCACCCGCTTTTTTGGGCATTTTTGCGGCGGACGAACTTGGGCACGGGACCTTCGGGGCTTATCTTTGGGCGCGATTGTCCTCATGGCCTATTTTTGACACACGGAGGGTGCTCGGAAGTGTCGCCCATTCCGAGTCCGCGGACGGTTGGCCAGCCCTCCCCTGCTATAGCCCTCCCTGCTTTATGGGCATTTTAGCGGGGATCGAACTTGGGACGGGACCTTCGGGACTTATTTTTGGGCGCGCCTGTGCCTATTTTTGGGACACAGAGGGCGCAAAGTCTCGCCCCATTCCGAGTTCGGCGGACGGTGCCGGGCTAGCCCCTCCCAAGGCTATAGCCCACCCGCTTTTTGGGCATTTTTATGCGGACGAACTTGGGGACGGGACCTTCGGGGCTTATTTTTGGGCGCGCTGTGCCCGCAGCCTATTTTTGGCACACGGAGGGCGCCGCAAAGTCTCGCCTTCCTCATTCCGAGTCTGGCGACGAAGTTGGCCAAGCATCCCTCTCCCCAAGGCTATAGCCCACTGCTTTTGCACATTTTTGCGCGGACGAACTTGGGGACGGACCTCTGGGGCTTATTTCTGGGCGCGGTTGTGACCGCGTCTATTTTTGGTTACACGTAGGGCGCCTACAAAGTCTCACCCCATTCCGAGTCCGCCGGACGAAGCAGCCCTCTCCCAACTCTATAGCCCACCCGCTTTTTTGGGCATTTCTGGGCGGACGAACTCCTGGGACGGGACCTTCGGGGCTTATTTTTGGGTGTGGTGGCTGTGCCCAAGCCTATTTTTGGTACACGGAGGGCGCCAGCAAAGTCTCGCCGCTATTCCGAGTCCGCGGATTTGTTGGCCAGTCCCTCCCAAGGCTATAGCCCACCCGGGCTTTTTGGGCATTATGGACAAATTGGGGACGGGACTGCCGGGGCTTATTTTTAAAAGTGGATGTACCCCAGCATATTTTTGGCACACGGAGGGCGCTTTCGCAAAGTCTCGCCTCATTCCGAGTCCGGGTGATGAGTTGGCCAGCCCCTCCCCAAGGCTATAGCCCACCCGCTGGGCATTTTTGCTGGCGGATGAACTTGGGGACGGACCTCGGGGCTTATTTTTCACGGCTGTGCTCCGCTGCCTATTTTTGGCACACGGAGGGCGCCGCAAAGTCTCGCCCCATTCCGAGTCCGGCGGACGGTTGGCTAGCCCTCCCCAAGGCTATAGCCCACCCGCTTTTGGGCATTTTTATGGCGGACGAACTTTGGGGACGTGGACCTTTGGGGCTTAGTTTTTTAAGGCGCTGCTGTGCTCTGTGGCATATTTTTTGTACACGGAGGGCGCCTTCTGCAAAGTCTTGCCCCATCTCCGAGTCCGCGGACGAGTTTGGCCAGCCCCTCCCCAAGGCTATAGCCCACCCGCTTTTGGGCATTTTTGGGCGACGAACTTGGGGACGGGACATTCGGGGCTTATTTTTGGGCGCCACTTCTGTGCCCGCGGCCTATTTTTGACACACACGGAGGGTGCTTGCAAGTCTCGCCCATTCCGAGTCCGCGGACGAGTTGGCACAGCCTCCTCCCCAAGGCTATAGACCTCCTGCGGCATTTTACAAGTGCGGACGAACTTGGGGACGGGACTCGGGACTTATTTTGGGCGCGCCTGTGCCCACGGCTCTATTTTTGGCACACAGAGGGCGTCGCAGTTTCGCCCATTCCGAGTTCATGGACGAGTGGCCAGCCCCTCCCCAAGGCTATAGCCCACCCGCTGGGCATTTCTGGGAGGACGAACTTGGGGACGGACCTTCAAAGGGCTTATTTTTGGGCGCCAAGGTTGTGCCTCGCAGCCTATTTTTGGCATTACGGAGGGCGCCGCAGTCTCGGCCTTGCCCCGAGTCCGGGCGGATTTGTTGGCCAGTCCTCCCAAGGCTATAGCCCACCCGGTTTTTGGGCATTTTTACAAGGGGGCGGATTTAACTTGGGGACGTGGACCGCTGGGGCTTATTTTTGGGTGCGGATGTGCCCCAGCCTATTTTTGGCACACGGAGGGCGTCTGGCAGTAAGTCTCGCCCATTCCGAGTCCGCGGATTTGTTGGCCAGCCTCCCCCAAGGCTATAGCCCACCCGGTTTTTGGGCATTTTTGCGGATTTAACTTGGGGACGGGACCGCTGGGGCTTATTTTGGGTGCGGATGTGCCTCAGCCTATTTTTGGCACACGGAGGGCGTCGCAGTCTCGCCCATTCCGAGTCCGGCGGATTGGTTAGCCCTCCCCAAGGCTATAGCCCACCCGCTTTTTGGGCATTTTTGCGGCGGACGAACTTGGGGACGGTATTCTGGGGCTTATTTTTGCGCTGTGCCTGCGGCCAGTTTTTGCACACGGAGGGTGCCGCAAAGTCTCGCCCATTCCGAGTCCGGGCGGATTTGCCAGCCCCTCCTGCGCTATAGCCCACCCGCTTGGGCATTTTTGCGGCGGACGAACTTGGGCACGGGACCTTCGGGGGCTTATTTTTGGGCGCGATTGTCCCCGCGGCCTATTTTTGACACACGGAGGGTGCTCGCAAAGTCTCGCCCCATTCCGAGTCCGGCGGACGAAGTTGGCCAGCCCCTCCCCCCAAGGCTATAGCCCACCCGTTTTTTGGGCATTTTTGCGGCGGACGAACTTGGGGACGGGACCTTCGGGGACTTATTTTTGGGCGCGCCTGTGCCCACGGCCTATTTTTGGCACACAGAGGGCGCTCGCAAAGTCTCGCCCCATTCCGAGTTCGGCGGACGAAGTGGGCCAGCCCCTCCCCCCAAGGCTATAGCCCACCCGTTTTTTGGGCATTTTGGGGCGGACGAACTTGGGGACGGGACCTTCGGGGGCTTATTTTTGGGCGCGGCTGTGCCCGCAGCCTATTTTTGGCACACGGAGGGCGCTCGCAAAGTCTCGCCCTATTCCGAGTCCGGCGGACGGTGGGGCCAGTCCCTCCCCAAGGCTATAGCCCACCCGCTTTTTGGGCATTTTGGGCGGACGAACTTTGGGGACGGGACCTTCAAGGGGCTTATTTTTGGGCGCGCTGAGCCTCGCGCTATTTTTGACACACGGAGGGTGCCTGCAAAGTCTCGCCTCACTCCAGTCCGGCGATTGTTGCCAGCCCTCCCCAAGGCTATAGCCCACCCGCTTTTTTGGGCATTTTTGCGGACGGTGATTTAACTTGGGGACGGGACCTTTGGGGGCTTATTTTGGGCGCTGTGCCTGGCCTATTTTTGGCACACGGAGGCTGCTCGCAAAGTCTCACCTGCCCGAGTCCGCGGACAAAGTTGCCAGCTCCTCCCAAGGCTATAGCCCACCCGCTTGGTCATTTTGCGCGGACGAACTTGGGGCGGGACCTTCGGGGCTTATTTTTGACGCTGCTGTGCCTGCGTGGTATTTTATGCACACGGAGGGCGCTGCAAAGTCTCACCCCATTCCGAGTCCGCGGACGAGTTGGCCAGCCCTCCCAAGGCTATAGCCCACCCGCTTTTGGGGCGGACGAATCTTTGGGACGGACCTTCGGGCTTATTTTGGGCGCGCTGTGCCTGGGCCTATTTTTGGCACACGGAGGGCGCGGGCAAAGTCTCGCCCATTCCGAGTCCGCGGATTTGCGAGGCCAGCCCCTCCCCCCAAGGCTATAGCGCACCCGTTTTTTGGGCATTTTTGCGGCGGACGAACTTGGGGACGGGACCTTCGGGGGCTTATTTTTGGGTGCGGCTCTGCCCACGGCCTATGTTTGGCACAAGGAGGGCTCTACCAAAGTCTCGCCCCATTCCGAGTCCGGCGAACGAAGTCGGCCAGCCCCTCCCCCCAAGGCTATATAGCCCACCCATTTTTTGGGCATTTTTGCGGGGGATGAACTTGGGGACGGGACCTTCGGGGGCTTATTTTTGGGTGCGGCTGTGCCCGCGGCTTATTTTTGACACACGGAGGGCGCTCGCAAAGTCTCACCCCATTCCGAGTCCGGCGGACGAAGTAGGCCAGCCCCTCCCCCCAAGGCTATAGCACTGCTGGGCATTTTGCGCGGACGAACTTGGGGACGGGACCTTCGGGGATTATTTTTGACGCGGCTGTGCCCACGGCCTATTTTTGGCACACGGAGGCTGCTCGCAAAGTCTCGCCCCATACAGAGTCCGCGACGGCTTGGCCAGCCCTCCCCCAAGGCTATAGCCCCACCTGCTGGGCCTTTGGCGGACGAACTTGGGGCGGGACCTTCGGGGCTTTTGACGCGCTGTGTCCGCGTCTATTTTATGCACACGGAGGGTGTCTGAAAGTCTCGCCCCATTCGAGTCCGGCGGACGGGGTCGGCTCCGCCTCCCCAACGCTATATCCCACCCGGCTTTTTGCGGTGGGACGAACTTGGGGACGGACCTTCGGGCTTATTTTTGCTGCTCTGCCCAAGGTGCTGCCTATGTTTGGCACACGGAGGGTGCTAGGAAAGTCTCGCCCCATTCCGAGTCCGGCGAACGAAGTCGCCAGCCCTCCCCCAAGGCTATAGCCCACCCGCTTTTGGGCATTTTGCAGACGAATCCTATGGACGGGACCTTCGGGGTTTATTTTTAAGGCGCGCTGTGCCCGGTCTATTTTTGGCACACGGAGGGCGCCGCAAAGTCTCACCCCATTCCGAGCGGACGGCTGGCCAGCCCCTCCCCAAGGCTATAGCCCACCCGCTTTTGGCGGTGGACGAACTTGGGGATGGGACCTTCGGGGCTTATTTTTGTGCGGCTGTGTCCGCGCTCATTTTTGGCACACGGAGGGCACTGCAGTCTCGCCCCATTCTGAGTCCGGGACGTTGGCCAGCCCTCCCCCAAGGCTATAGCTCACCGGTTTTTAGGGCATTTTGCTGGTGGACTCAACTTGGGGACGGACCTTCGGGGCTTATTTTTGGGCCAGGCTGTGCCCACGGCCTATTTTTGGCACATGGCGGGCGCCGCAGTCTCGGCCCCATTCCGAGTCCGCGGACGAGTTGGCCATCCTCCCAAGGCTATAGCCCACCCGCTGGGCATTGGCGGACGAACTTGGGACGGACCGGGGCTTATTTGGACGCTGGCTGTGCAGCCGCTTTATTTTGGGTGCACGGAGGGCGCGGAAAGTCTGGGTCCCTACACCGAGTCCGGGACGAAGCACAGCCCTCCCCAAGGCTATAGCCCACCCGTTTTTTGGGCATTTTTGCGGCGAGGGAACTTGGGGACGGGACCATCGGGAGCTTATTTTTGGGCGCACCTGTGCTCACGGCCTATTTTTAGCACACGGAGGGCGCTCGCAAAGTCTTGCCCCATTCCGAGACCGGCGGACGAAGTTGGCAAGCCCCTCCCCCCAAGGCAATAGCCCATCCGTTTTTTGGGCATTTTTGCAGCCGACGAACTTGGGGACGGGAACTTCGGGGGCTTATTTTTGGGAGCGGCTGTGGTCGTAGCCTATTTTTGGCACACGGAAGGCGCTCGCAAAGTCTCGCCCCATTCCGAGTCCGGCGGACAAAGTTGGCCAGCCCCACCCCCCAAGGCTATAGCCCACCCATTTTTTGGGCATTTTTATGGGGACGAATTGGGGACGGACCTCGGGGCTTATTTTTGGTGAAGCTGTGCCTGCGTCCTATTTTTGACACACGGAGGGTGCCTGCAAAGTCTCGCCCCATTCCGAGTCCGGACGGTTGGCCAGCCACTCCCCAAGGCTATAGCCCACCCGCTTTTTTCGGGCATTTTTGGTCGAAATGGGGACGGGACCTTGGGGTCTTATTTTTGGTAGCTGTGCCCAAGCGCCTATTTTTGGTACACGGAGGGCGCCGCAGTCTCGCCCATCTTGAGTCCGGCGGACGAAGTTTGGCTGGCCCCCTCCCCCAAGGCTATAGCCCACCCGATTTTTGGGCATTTTTGCGGCGGACGAACTTGGGGACGGACCTTCGGGATTCTATTTTGGGCGCTTGTGCACGCTGCTCTATTTTTGCTCGCAGTCTCGCCTCTATTCCGAGTCCGCGGATTTGGTTGGCCAGCCACTCCCCAAGGCTATAGCCCACCCGTTGGGCATTTTTGGCCGCGATTAAAATGGGGACGGGACCTTTGGGGTCTTATTTAAGGCATGCCTGCGTCTATTTTTGCACACGGAGGGCGCCGTGAAAGTCTCGCCCCATTCTGAGTCCGCGGACGAGCTGGCTGGCCCCTCCCCCAAGGCTATAGCCCACCCGATTTTTGGGGCATTTTTACATGACTTAACTTGGGGACGGGACCTGGGACTTATTTTTGGGCGCGCTGTGCACGCGGCCTATTTTTGCACACGCACACTTGAGGGCACTTCAAAGGCTCGCCCATTCCGAGTCCGATTTAACGAAATGGCCAGCCCCTCCCCAAGGCTATAGCCCACCCATTTTTGGGGCATTTTTAAAGCGGACGAACTTGGGGACGGACATTCGGGGCTTTATTTTGGGCGCAAGCCTCCACGGTATTTTTGGCACACGAGGGCGCCGCAAAGTCTCACCATTCCGAGTCCGCGGATTTGCGAAGTAGGCCAGCCCCTCCCCAAGGCTATAGCGCACCCGCTTTTGGGCATTTTGTATGACGAACTTGGGGACGGGACCTTCGGGGGCTTATTTTTGGTCGCGGCTGTGCCCATGGCCTATTTTTGGCACACGGAGGCTGCTCGCAAAGTCTCGCCCGATTCTGAGTCCGGCGGACGAAGTTGGCCAGCCCCTCCCCCCAAGGCTATAGCCCACCCGTTTTTTGGGCATTTTTGTGCGGACGAACTTGGGGCGGGACCTTCGGGGGATTATTTTTGGACGCGGCTGTGCCCGCGGCCTATTTTATGCACACGGAGGGTGTTCAGAAAGTCTCGACCCATTCGGAGTCCGGCGGACGAAGTCGGCCAGCCCCTCCCGCCAACGCTATAGCCCACCCGTTTTTTGCGCATTTTTGCGGTGGGCGAACTTGGGGATGGGACCTTCGGGGGCTTATTTTTGGGTGCGGCTGTCCCCGTGGCCTATTTTTGGCACACAGAGGGCGCTCGCAAATTCTCGCCCCTTTCCGAGTCCGGCGGACGAAATTGGCCAGCCCCTCCCCCCAAGGCTATAGCCCACCCGTTTTTTGCGGCGGACGAACTTGGGGACGAGACCTTCGGGGGCTTATTTTTGGGCGCGGCTGTGCCTCATGCCTATTTTTGGCACACGGAGGCAGCTCTGCAAAGTCTCGCCCATTCCGAGTCCGGCGGACGGTTTACCAGCCCTCCCCAAGGCTATAGCCCACCCGCTTTTGGGCATTTTTGCGGGCGGACGAATTTATGGATGGGACCTTCGGGGCTTATTTGGCGCTGTGCCCGCGGCCTATTTTTGGTCACGGAGGGCGCCGAAAGTCTCGCCTATTCTGAGTCCGGCTGGATTTGTTGGCCAGCCCCTCCCCCAAGGCTATAGCCCACCCGCTTTTTTGGGCATTTTTAAGCGCGGACGAACTTGGGGACGGACCTTCGGGGCTTATTTTTGCCTCGCTGTGGCCATGGCCTATTTTTGGCACATGGAGGGCGCTGCAAAGTCTCGCCCCATTCCGAGTCCGGACGGTTAAGCCAGCCCCTCCCCAAAGGCTATAGCCCACCCGCTTTGCGGTGGACGAACTTGGGGATGGGACTCGGGGCTTATTTTTGTGCAGCTGTGTCCGCGCCTATTTTTGGCACACGGAGGGCACTCTTGCGGCTCGCCTCGATTCTGAGTCCGGCGACTAAGTTGGCCAGCCCTCCCCCAAGGCTATAGCTCACCGGTTTTTTGGGCATTTTTGGGTGGACTAACTTGGGACGGACCTTCGGGGCTTTATTTTTGGGCGCGGCTGTGTCCGCGGCCTATTTGGCACACGGAGGGCGCCGCAAGTCTCGCCCCATTCCGAGTCCGCGGACGGTTGGCTGGCTTCTCCCCCAAGGCTATAGCCCACCCGCTTTTGGGCATTTTTATGGCGGGCGAACTTTGGGGACGGGACCTTCGGGAGTTTATTTTTAAGGGCGCTGTGCTCGCGGCTAGTTTTGGCACACGGAGGGCGCCGCAGTCTTGCCTCCCATTCCGAGTCCGGCGGATTTGCAGCCACTCCCAAGGCTATAGCCCACCCGCTTTTGGGCATTTTTGTGGCGGACAAACTTGGGGACGGACCTCGGGATTATTTTTGGCGTGTGCCAAGGTCCTATTTTTGGCACACGGAGGCCGTCGCAAAGTCTCGCGCCATTCCGAAGTCCGGGCGGACGAAGTGGGCCAGCCCCACTTCAAGGCTATAGCCCACCCGCTTTTGTGGCCTTTTTCTGCTGGACGAACTTGGCGCCGCCTTCGAGGTTATTTTGCGCTGCTGTGCCCAAGGCCTATTTTTTTGGCACACGGAGGCCGCTCGTAAGTTCTCGCGCCATTCGGAGTTCGGCGGACGAAGTTGGCCAGCCCCACCCCCCAAGGCTATAGCCCACCCGTTTTTGTGGCCTTTTTCAGGTGGACGAACTTGGCGCCCCGGCCTTCGGGCGGTTATTTTTGGGCGCGGCCGATGCTCGCGGCCTATTTTTAGCACACGGAGGCCGCTCAAAAAGTCTCGCGCCATTCCGAGTCCGGCGGACGAAGTTGGCCAGCCCCACCCCCCAAGGCTATAGCCCACCCGTTTTTGTGGCCATTTTCCGCTGGACGAACTTGATGCCCCGGCCTTCGGGTGGTTATTTTTGGGCGCGGCTGTGCCCGCGGCCGATTTTTGGCACACGGAGGTCGCTCGCAAAGTCTCGCGCCATTCCAAGTCCGGCGGACGAACTTGGCCCGCCCCACCCCCCAAGGCTATAGCCCACCCGTTTTTGTGGCCTTTTTCCGCTGGGAGAACTTGGCGCCCGCCTTCAAGGAAAGTTATTTTGTGCGTGGCTTTGCCTGCCTATTTTTGGCATTACAGAGGCGGCCTCAGAAGTCTCGCGACATTCCGAAAAGTGCGGACGAACTTGGCCAGCCCCACCCCCAAGGCTATAGCCCACCCGCTTAGGCCTTTTTTCCGCTGGACGAACTTGGCGCCCGGGCCTCGGGCGTTATTTTTGGGCGCTGTTCCTGCGGCCTATTTTTGGCACACGGAGGCCGGTCGCAAAGTCTCGCGCCATTCCGAGTCCGGGCGGACGAAGTGGGCCAGCCCCACCCCCAAGGCTATAGCCCACCCGCTTTTGTGGCCTTTTTCTGCTGGACGACTGGCCCCGCCTTCGGGAGGTTATTTTGGGTGCGTGTGCCCGCGTCTATTTTTGGCACACGGAGGCCGCCAGAAGTTCTCGCCATTCGGAGTTCAAGGGACGGCTGGCCAGCCCCACTTCCCCAAGGCTATAGCCCACCCGCTTTTGTGGCCATTTGCTGGACGAACTTGATGCCCCGCCTTCGGCTGCCATTGTTGCGCGGCTGTGCCCGCTGGCCGATTTTTGGCACACGGAGGTTGCCTCGAAAGTCTCGCCATTCCGAGTCCGGGCGGATTGGTTGGCCAGCCCCACCCCCAAGGCTATAGCCCACCCGCTTTGTGGCCATTTTCCGCTGGACGAATTGATGCCCGCCTTCGGCTGTTATTTTTGGGCGCGGCTGTGCCCAAGCGCCGATTTTTGGCACATGGAGGTCGCCGCAGTTCGCCATTCCGAGTCCGGGCGGATTTGTTGGCCAGCCCCACCCCAAGGCTGGCAGCCCACCCGCTTTGTGGCCTTTTTCCGCTGAACGAACTTGGCGCCCGCCTTCAAGGGTTATTTTGTGAGCGGCTGTGCCCGCCTATTTTTGGCACACAGAGGCGGCTCGAAGTTCACGACATTCCGAGTCCGGCGACGAACCTTGGCCCGCCCCACCCCCAAGGCTATAGCCCACCCGCTTTTGTGGCCTTTTTCAGGTGGACGAATCCTGGCGCCCGCCTTCGGCGTTATTTTTGGGCGCCGATGCTCGCGTCTATTTTTGTAGCACACGGAGGCCGCCTCAAAAAGTCTCGCGCCATTCCGAGTCCGGCGGATTTGGTTGGCCAGCCCCACCCCCAGGCTATAGCCCACCCGCTTTTGTGGCCATTTTCCGCTGGACGAACTTGATGCCTGCCTTCGGGTGGTATTTTTGGGCGCTGTGCTCAAGGCGGTCAATTTTTGGCACACGGAGGTCGCCGCAAAGTCTCGCGCATTCCAAGTCCGCGGACGAACTTGGCCCGCCCCACCCTGCTATAGCCCACCCGCTTTTGTGGCCTTTTTCCGCTGGACGTAACTTGGCGCCCGGCCTCGGGCGGTTATTTTTGCGCGGGCCTGGCACGCCTATGTTTGGCACACTTGAGGTCGCCGAAAAGTCTCGCCCATTCCGAGTCCGGGCGGACGCAGCTGGCCAGCCCCACCCCCTGCAAGCTATAGCCCACCCGCTTTTTGTGGCCTTTTTCCGCTGGACTAATTGGCGACCCGCCTCAAGCGGTTATTTTGTGCGTGGCTGTGCCCATGCGCTATTTTTGGCACACAGAGGCGGCTCAGAAAGTCTCGCTGACATTCCGAAAGGGCGGACGAACTTGGCCAGCCCCACCCCCAAGGCTATAGCCCACCTGCTTTTTGTGGCCTTTTTCCGCTGGACAAACTTGGCGCCCGGCCTTCAAGGAAGGTTATTTTGAGCGCTGCTGTGCTCGCGGCTCTATTTTTGGCACACGGAGGCCGCCGAGTCTCGCGCCATTCCGAGTCCGGCGGGACGAAATGGGCCAGCCCCACCCCCAAGGCTATAGCCCACCTGCTTTTGTGGCCATTTTCCGCTGGACGATCCCTCGCCTTCGGCCGTTATGTTTTGGGCGCGGGCCTGCCGCCTATGTTTGGCACACGGAGGCCGCCGCAGTCTCGCGCCATTCCGAGTCCGCGGATTTGTTGGCCAGCCCCACCCCCCAAGGCTATAGCCCACCCGTTTTTGTGGCCTTTTTCTGCTGGACGAACTTGGCGCCCCGGCCTTCGGGAGGTTATTTTTGGGCGCGGCTGTGCCCGTGGCCTCTTCATGGCACACGGAGGCCGCTTGCAAAGTCTCGCGCCATTCCGAGTCCGGCGGACGGCGGCCAGTTCCACCCCCAAGGCTATAGCCAACCCGCTTTTGTGGCCTTTTCCGCTGGACGAAATTGGCGCCCGCCTTCGAGCGGTTATTTTGGGCGCAAGGCTCATGTCGTTTATTTTTAGCACACGGAGGCCGCTCGCAAAGTCTCGCCATTCCGAGTCCGCGACGGTTGGCCAGCCCACCCACCAAGGCTATAGCCCACCCGCTTTTTGTGGCCTTTTTCCGCTGGACGAACTTGGCGCCCCGCCTTCGGGCAGTTATTTTTGCGCGCTGTGCCGCTGCCTATTTTTGGCACACGAAGGCCGCCGCAAAGTCTCGTGCCATTCCGAGTCCAGCGGACGGCTGGGCCAGCCCCACCCCCAAGGCTATAGCCCACCCGCTTTTGTGGCCTTTTTCCGCAGGATGAACTTGGCGCCCGGCCTTCGGTGGTTATTTTGGCACGGCTCTGCCCGGCCTATTTTTGGTACACGGAGGCCGCTTGCAAAGTCTCGCCATTCCGAGTCCGGGGACGAAGTTGGCCAGCCCCACCCCAAGGCTATAGCCCACCCGCTTTTGTGGCCTTTTTCTGCAGGACGAACTTACGCCTGCCTTCAAGGGCGGTTATTTTTGGGCTTTGGTACACGGAGGCCGCCGCAAAGTCTTGCGCCATTCCGAGTCCGCGGACGAAGTCGGCCAGCCCCACCCCAAGGCTATAGCCCACCTGCTTGTGGCCTTTTTCCGCTGACGAACTTGGCGCCCGGCCTTCGGGTTATTTTTGGTGCGGCGTGCCCGGCCTATTTTTGGCACACGGAGGCCACAAAGTCTCACACCATTCCAAGTCCGCAGACGAAGTTGGCCAGCCCCACCCCCAAGGCTATAGCCCACCCGCTTTTGTGGCCTTTTTCCGCTGACGAACATGGCGCCTTCGGAAGGCATTTTGGGCTGTGCCCGCGTATATTTTGGTACACGGAGGCTGCTCGAAAGTCTCGTACATTGCGAGTCCGGCGGACGAAGTAGGCCAGCCCCACCCCCAAGGCTATAGCCCACCCGCTTTGTGGCCTTTTTCCGCTGACGAAATTGCGCCCG
Organism: Citrus mangshanensis; assembly: GCA_030449895.1. Classification (NCBI taxonomy): domain Eukaryota; kingdom Viridiplantae; phylum Streptophyta; class Magnoliopsida; order Sapindales; family Rutaceae; genus Citrus; species Citrus mangshanensis. The sequence goes on from JASUUJ010000039.1 coordinate 153,407, forward strand.
CCTTCAAGGGCGATATTTTGGGCGCGGCTGTGGCCGCAGCCTATTTTTGGCACATGGAGGCCACTCGCAAAGTCCCGCGCCATTCCGAGTCCGGCGGACGAAGTTGGCCAGCCCCAACCACCAAGGCTATAGCCCACCCGTTTTTGTGGCCTTTTTCCGCTGGACAAACTTGGCGCCCCGGCCTTCGGGCGGTTATTTTTTGGTGTGGCTGTGCCCACTTCCTATTTTTGGTACACGGAGGCCGCTCGCAAAGTCTCGCGCCATTCCGAGTCCGGCGGACGAAGTCGGCCAGCCCCACCCCCCAAGGCTATAGCCCACCCGTTTTTGTGGCCTTTTTCCGCAGGATGAATTTGGCGCCCCGGCCTTCGGGTGGTTATTTTTGGGCACGGCTCTGCCCGCGGCCTATTTTTGGCACACGGAAGCCGCTTGCAAAGTCTCGCGCCATTCCGAGTCCGGGGGACGAAGGCCAGCCCCACTAAGGCTATAGCCCACCCGTTTTGTGGCCTTTTTCCGCAGGACGAACTTGACGCCCGGCCTTCGGGCGGTTATTTTTGGGCTTGGTACACGGAGGCCCGCGAAAGTCTTGCGCCATTCCGAGTCCGGGGACGAAGTCGGCCAGCCCCACCTGCTATAAGCCCACCCGCTTTTGTGGCCTTTTTCCGCAGGACGAACTTGACGCCCGCCTTCGGGCGGTTATTTTTGGGCTTTGGTACACGGAGGCCGCCATTAAAGTCTTGCGCCATTCCGAGTCCGCGGGACGAAGTCGCCAGCCACACTTCCCCAAGGCTATAGCCCACCCGCTTTTGTGGCCTTTTCCGTGAGGGACGAACTTGGCGCCCTGCCTTCGGGCTGCTATTTATGGGCGCGGCTGTGCCCGCAGCCTATTTTTGGCACACGGATGTCGCTCACAATGTCTCGCGCCATTCCGAGTCCGGCGGACGAAGTTGGCCAGCCTCACCCCCAAGGCTATAGCCCACCCGTTTTTGAGGCCTTTTTCCGCTGGACGAACGTGGCGCCACGGACTTCGGGCGGTTATTTTTGGGTGCGGCTGTGCCCACGGCCTATTTTTGGTACACGGAGGTGGCTCACAAAGTCTCGCGCCATTCCGAGTCCGGCGGACGAAGTTGGCCAGCCCCACCCCCCAAGGCTATAGCCCACCCGTTTTTGTGGCCTTTTTCCGCTGGATGAACGTGGTGCCCCGGCCTTCGGGTGGTTATTTTTGGGCGCGGCTGTGCCCACGGTCTGTTTTTGGCACACGGAGGCCGCATGCAAAGTCTCGCGCCATTCCTAGTCCGGGGGACGAAGTTGGCCAGCCCCACCCCCCAAGGCTATAGCCCACCCGTTTTTGTGGCCTTTTTCCGCTGGACGAACTTGGCGCCTGCGGCGGTTATTTTGTGTCCAAGGGCTATTTTTGGCAGACGGAGGTTGCTCGTAAAGTCTCGGCCCATTCCAAGTCCGCGGACGGTTGGCCATCCCCACCCCCAAGGCTATAGCCCACCTGTTGTTGTGGCTTTTTCCGCTGACGAACTTGCGCCCCAGCCTTCAAGGGCGGTTAGCATAAGGCTGTGACCGCGGCCTATTTTTGGCACACGGAGGCCACTCGCAAAGTCCCGCGCCATTCCGAGTCCGGCGGACGAAGTTGGCCAGCCCCAACCACCAAGGCTATAGCCCACCCGTTTTTGTGGCCTTTTTCCGCTGGACAAACTTGGCGCCGCGGCCTTCGGGCGGTTATTTTTTGGCGCGGCTGTGCCCACTTCCTATTTTTAGCACACGGAGGCCGCTCGCAACGTCTCGCGCCATTTCGAGTCCGGCGGACGAAGTTGGCCAGCCCCACCTCCCAAGGCATAGCCCACCCGTTTTTGTTGTCTTTTTCCGCTGGACGAATTTGCCGCCCCGGCCATCGGGCGGTTATTTTTGGGTGCGGCTGTCCCCGTGGCCTATTTTTCGCACACGGAGGCCACTCGCAAAGTCTCACGCCATTCCGAGTCCGGCAGACGAAGTTGGCCAGCCCCACCCCCCAAGGCTATAGCCCACCCGTTTTTGTGGCCTTTTTCCGCTGGACGAACTTGGCGCCCCGGCCTTCGGCGTTATTTACGCTGTGCCCGCGCCTATTTTTGCACACGGGGCCGCTAAAAGTATCGCGCCATTCCGAGTCCGCGATTTAGAAGTTGGCCAGCCCCACCCCCAAGGCTATAGCCCACCCGCTTTTGTGGCCTTTTTCCGCTGGACGAACTTGGCGCCCTGCCTTCGGGCTGCTTATTTTTGCGCGCTGTGCTGCGTCTATTTTTGTTGACGGAGGGCGCTCACAAAGTCTCGCGCCATTCCGAGTCCGGCGGACGAAGTTTGCCTGCCCCACCCCCCAAGGATATAGCCCACCCGTTGTTGTGGCCTTTTTCCGCTGGACGAACTTGGCGCCCCGGCCTTCGGGCAGTTATTTTTGGGCGCGGCTGTGACCGCGGCCCATTTTTGGCACACGGAGGCCGCTCACAAAGTCTCGCGCCATTCCGAGTCTGGCGGACGAAGTTGGCCAGCCCCACCCCCCAAGGCTATAGTCCACCCGTTTTTGTGGCCATTTTCCGCTGTACGGACTTGGCGCCCCGGCCTTCGGGCAGTTATTTTTTTGCGCGGCTGTGCCCGCGGCTTATTTTTGGCACACGGAGGCCGCTCGCAAAGTCTCGCGCCATTCCGAGTCCGGCGGATGAAGTGGGCCAGCCCCACCCCCCAAGGCTATAGCCCACCCGTTTGTGTGGCCTTTTTCCGCTGGACGAAATTGGCGCCCCACCCTTCGGGCGGTTATTTTTGGGCGCGACTGTGACCGCGGCCTATTTTTGGCACACGGAGGCCACTCGCAAAGTCTCGCGCCATTCCTAGTCCGGCGGACGAAGTTGGCCAGCCCCACCCCCCAAGGCTATAGCCCACCTGTTTTTGTGTCCTTTTTTCGATGGACGAACTTGGCGCCCCGGCCTTCGGGCAGTTATTTTTTTGCGCGGCTGTGCCCGCGGCTTATTTTTGGCACACAGAGGCCGTTCGCAAAGTCTCACACCATTCCGAGTCCGGCGGACGAAGTTGGCCAGCCCCACCTCCCAAGGCTATAGCCCACCCGTTTTTGTTGTCTTTTTCCGCTGGACGAACTTGCCGCCCCGGCCTTCGTGCGTTATTTTTGGCGCGGCTGTGCCTGGTGGCCTATTTTTGGCACACGGAGGCCGCCGCAAAGTCTCGCGCCATTCCGAGTCCGGCAGACGGTTGGCCAGCCCCACCCCTGGATATAGCCCACCTGCTTTTGTGGCCTTTTTCCGCTGGACGAACTTGGCGCCCGGCTTCGGGCGGTTATTTTTGTGCGGCTGTGCCCGCCTCTTCTTGGCACACGGAGGCCGCCGCAAGTCTCGCGCCATTCCGAGTCCGGCGGGACGAAGTGGGCCAGCCCCACCCTGCCAAGGCTATAGCCCACCCGTTTTTGTGGCCTTTTTCCGCTGGACGAACTTGGCGCCCCGGCCTTCGGGCGGTTATTTTTGGGCACGGCTGTGCCCGCGGCCTATTTTTGGCAGACGGATGTTGCTCGCAAAGTGTCGCTCCATTCCAAGTCCGGCGGACGAAGTTGGCCATCCCCACCCCCCAAGGCTATAGCCCACCTGTTGTTGTGGCCTTTTTCCGCTGGACGAACTTGGCGCCCCAGCCTTCGGCGTTGGGCTGTGACTGCGACCTATTTTTGGCACACGGAGGCTGCTCGTATCGCGCCATTCCGAGTCCGGGGGACGAAGTTGGCCAACCCCACCCCCCAAGGCTATAGCCCACCCGCTTTTGTTGTCTTTTTTCCGCTGGACGGTTGCGCCCCGCCTTCGTGGCAGTTATTTTGGGCGCGGCTGTGCCCGCGGCCTATTTTTGGCACACGGAGGCCGCTCGCAAAGTCTCGCGCCATTCCGAGTCCGGCAGACGAAGTTGGCCAGCCCCACCCCCCAAGGCTATAGCCCACCCGTTTTTGTGGCCATTTTCCGCCGTGCGGACTTGGCGCCCCGGCCTTCGGGCGGTTATTTTTGGGCGCGGCTGTGCCCGCGGCTTATTTTTGGCACACGGAGGCCGCTCGTAAAGTCTCGCGCCATTCCGAGTCCGGCGGATTAGCGTAGGCCAGCCCCACTCCCCAAGGCTATAGCTCACCCGCTTTTGTGGCCTTTTTCCGCTGGACGAAATTGGCGCCCGGCCTTCGGCTGTTATTTTGCGCTGCTGTGGCCATGCGCTCTTCATGGCACACGGAGGCCGCCACAAAGTCTCGCGCCATTCCGAGTCCGGCGGACGGCGGCCAGCTCCACCCCCAAGGCACATAGCCCACCCGCTTTTGTGGCCTTTTTCCGCTGGACGAAATTGCCCGGCCTTCAAGATTGGCCGCAGCTGTGGCTGCGGCCTATTTTTAGCACACGGAGGCCGCTCGCAAAGTCTCACGCCATTCCGAGTCCGGCGGACGAAGTCGGCCAGCCCCACCCCCCAAGGCTATAGCCCACCCGTTTTTGTGGCCTTTTTCCGCTGTACGGACTTGGCGCCCCGGCCTTCGGGCAGTTCTTTTTGGGCGCGGCTGTGTACACGGCTTATTTTTGGCACACGGAGACCGCTCGTAAAGTCTCGCGCCATTCCGAGTCCGGCGGACGAAGTGGGCCAGCCCCACCCCCCAAGGCTATAGCCCACCCGTTTTTGTGGCCTTTTTCCGCTGGACGAACTTGGCGCTCCGGCCTTCGGGCTATTATTTTTGGGCGCGGCTGTGCCCGCGGCCTATTTTTGGCAGACGGAGGCCGCTCGTAAAGTCTTGCTCCATTCCGAGTCCGGCGGACGAAGTCGGCCATCCCCCACCCCCAAGGCAATAGCCTACCCGTTTTTGTGGCCTTTTTCCGCTGGACGAACTTGCCGCCCCGGCCTTCGTGCGGTTATTTTTGGGCGCCGCTGTGCCCGCGGCCTATTTTTGGCACACGGAGGCCGCTCGCAAAGTCTCACGCCATTCCGAGTCCGGCAGACGAAGTTGGCCAGCCCCACCCCCCAAGGATATAGCCCACCCGTTTTTGTGGCCTTTTTCCGCTGGACGAACTTGGCGCCCCGGCCTTCGGGCGGTTATTTTTTGGCGCGGGTGTGCCCGCTGCCTAATTTTGGCACACGGAGGCCGCTCGCAAAGTGTCGCGCCATTCCGAGTCCGGCGGACGAAGTTGGCCAGCCCCACCCCCCAAGGCTTTAGCCCACCCGTTTTTGTGGCCTTTTTCCGCTGGACGAACTTGGCGCCCCGGCCTTCGGGCGGTTATTTTTATGCGCGCTGTGTCCGCGCCTGTTCTTGGCACGCTGGAGGCCGCTCGCAAAGTCTCACGCCATTCCGAGTCCGGGGACGGTTGGCCAGCCCCACCTCCCAAGGCTATAGCCCACCCGCTTTTGTTGTCTTTTTCCGCTGGACGAATCTTGCGCCCGGCCTTCGTGCAGTTATTTTTGGCGCAGCTGTGCCCGTGGCCTATTTTTGGCACACACGGAGGCCGCTCGTAAAGTCTCGCGCCATTCCGAGTCCGCAGACGGTTGGCCAGCCCCACCCCCAAGGCTATAGCCCACCCGCTTTTTGTGGCCTTTTTCGCCTGTGCGGACTTGGCGCCCGGCCTTCAGGCGAAAGAGATTTTGGCGCGGCTGTGGCCGCAGCTTATTTTTGGCACACGGAGGCCGCCGCAAAGTCTCGCACCTTTCCGAGTCCGGCGGACGAAGTAGGCCAGCCCCCACCACCCAAAGCTAAAGCCCACCCGCTTTGTGGCCTTTTTCCGCTGGACGAAATTGGCGCCCGGCCTTCGGCTGTTATTTTGGCGCGGCTGTGCCCGCCTCTTCATGGCACACGGAGGCCGCTTGCAAAGTCTCGCGCCATTCCGAGTCCGCGGACGAAGTGGGCCAGTTCCACCACTCAAGGCTATAGCCAACCCGTTTTTGTGGCCTTTTTCCGCTGGACGAAATTGGCGCCCCGGCCTTCGAGCGGTTATTTTTGGGCGCGGCTGTGCCCTCGGCCTATTTTTAGCACACGGAGGCCGCTCGCAAAGTCTCGCGCCATTCCGAGTCCGGCGGACGAAGTTGGCCAGCCCCACCCACCAAGGCTATAGCCCACCCGTTTTTGTGGCCTTTTTCCGCTGGACGAACTTGGCGCCCCGGCATTCGGCAGTTTTTTTGGCGCTGTGCCTGCTGCCTATTTTGGCACACGAAGGCCGCTTCATGAAAGTCTCGTGCCATTCCGAGTCCAGCGGACGAAGCGGGCCAGCCCCACCCCCAAGGCTATAGCCCACCTGCTTTTTGTGGCCTTTTTCCGCTGACGAACTTGGCGCCCGGCCTTCGGCGTTATTTTTGCGCGGTGTGCCCGCTGCCTAATTTTTGGCACACGGAGGCCGCCGCAAAGTGTCGCGCCATTCCGAGTCCGGCGGATTTGTTGGCCAGCCCCACCCCCTGGCTATAGCCCACCCGCTGCGGGCCTTTTTCCGCTGACGAACTTGGCGCCCGCCTCGGCGGTTATTTTGGCTGTGCCTGCGGCCTATTTTTGGCACACGGAGGCCGCTCGCAAAGTCTCGTGCCATTCCGAGTCCGGCGGACGAAGTGGGCCAGCCCCACCCCCAAAGGCTATAGCCCACCCGTTTTTGTGGCCTTTTTCTGCTGGACGAACTTGGCGCCCCGGCCTTCGGGAGGTTATTTTTGGGCGCGGCTGTGCCCACGGCCTATTTTTGGTACACGGAGGCTGCTCGCAAAGTCTCTCTCCATTCCGAGTCCGGCGGACGAAGTTGGCCAGCCCCACCCCCCAAGGCTATAGCCCACCCGTTTTCGTGGCCTTTTTCCGCTGGATGAACTTGGCGCCCCGGCCTTCGGGCGGTTATTTTTGGGCACGGCTGTGCCCGTGGCCTATTTTTGACACACGGAGGCTGCTCGCAAAGTCTCGCGCCATTCCAAGTCCGGCGGACGAAGTTTGCCAGCCCCACTGCCCAAGGCTATAGCCCACCCGTTTTTGTGGCCTTTTTCCGCTGGACGAACTTGGCGCCCCGGCCTTCAGGAGGTTATTTTTGGGCGCGGCTGTGCCCGCGGCCTACTTTTGGTACACGGAGGCCGCTCGCAAAGTCTCTCTCCATTCCGAGTCCGGCGGACGAATTTGGCCAGCCCCACCCCCCAAGGCTATAGCCCACCCGTTTTCGTGGCCTTTTTCCGCTGGATGAACTTGGCGCCCCGGCCTTCGGGCGGTTATTTTTGGGCGCGGCTGTGCCTGCGGCCTATTTTTGGCACACGGGGGCTGCTCGCAAAGTCTCGTGCCATTCCGAGTCCGGCGGACGAAGTTGGCCAGCCCCACCCCCCAAGGCAATAGCCTACCCGTTTTTGTGGCCTTTTTCCGCTGGACGAACTTGGCGCCCCGGCCTTCGGGCGGTTATTTTTGGGCGTGGCTGTGCGTGCGGCCTATTTTTGGAACACGGAGGCTGCTCGCAAAGTCTCGTGCCATTCCGAGTCCGGCGGACGAAGTTGGCCAGCCCCACCCCCAAGGCAATAGCCTCACCCGCAGGCCTTTTCCGCTGGACGAACTTGGCGCCCGCCTTCGGCGGTTATTTTTGGGCACGGCTGTGCCTGCGGGCCTATTTTTGACACACGGAGGCCGGGCCACAAAGTCTCGCGCCATTCCGAGTCCGCGGACGGTTGGCCAGCCCTACTCCCAAGGCTATAGCCCACCCGCTTTTGTGGCCTTTTCCGCTGACGATCTTGGCGCCCAGGCCTTCGGCAGTTAATTTTGGCACGGCTGTGCCCGCGCTTTATTTTTGGCACACGGAGGCCACTCGCAAAGTCTTGCGCCATTCCGAGTCCGGGACGGATTGCTTGGCCAGCCCCACCCCCCAAGGCTATAGCCCACCCGCTTTTGTGGCCTTTTTCCGCTGGACGAACTTGGCTCCCCGGCCTTCGGGTGGTTATTTTTGGGGGCGGCTGTACCCGCGGCCTATTTTTGCCACATGGAGAGCGCTCGCAAAGTCTCGCCCCATTCCGAGTCCGGCGGACGAACTTGGCCAGCCCCTCCCCCCAAGGCTATAGCCCACCCGTTTTTTGGGCATTTTTGCGGCGGACGAACTTGGGGACGGGACCTTCGGGGGCTCATTTTTGGGCGTGGCTGTGCCCGCAGCTTAGTTTTGGCACACGGAGGGCGCTCGCAAAGTCTCGCCGCATTCTGAGTCCGGCGGACGAAGTGGGCCAGCACCTCCCCCCAAGGCTATAGCCCACCCATTTTTTGGGCATTTTTGCGGCGGACGAACTTGGGGACGGGACCTTCGGCGGCTTATTTTTGGGCGCGGCTGTGACCACGCCCTATTTTTGGCACACGGAGGGCGCTCGCAAAGTCTCGCCCCATTCCGAGTCCGGCGGACGAAGGTGGCCAGCCCGTCCCCCCAAGGCTATAGCCCACCCGTTTTGTCGGCATTTTTGCGGCAGACGAACTTCGGGACGGGACCTTCGGGGGCTTATTTTTGGGGGCGGCTGTGCCCGCGGCCTATTTTTCGCACACGGAGGGCGCTCGCAAAGTTTCGCCCCATTCCGAGTCCAAGGGATTTGGTTGGCCAGCCCTTCCCCCTAAGGCTATAGCCCACCTGTTTTTTGGGCATTTTTGCGGCGGACGAACTTGGGGACGGGACCTTCGGGGGCTTATTTTTGGGCGCGGCTGTGTCCACGCCCTATTTTTGGCACACGGAGGGCGCTAGCAAAGTCTCGCCCCATTCCAAGTCCGGCGGACGAAGTAGGCCAGCCCGTCCCCCCAAGGCTATAGCCCACCCGTTTTATGGGCATTTTCAAGGCGGACGACTTGGGGACGGGACCTTCGGGGTCCTATTTTTGGGTACGACAGTCAAGATTTTTGCACACGGAGGGCGCGCAAAAGTCTCGCCCCATTCCGAGTTCGGCAGACAGTGCCAGCCTGTCTCCCCAAGGCTATAGCCCACCCGCTTTATGGGCATTTTTGCGGCGGACGAACTCGGACGGACCTTCGGGGCTTATTTTGGGTACGACAGGCCCTGCCTATTTTTGGCACACGGAGGGCGCTGCAAAGTCTCGCCCCCATTCCGAGTTCGGCAGATTTGGGCCAGCCCGGCCCCAAGGCTATAGCCCACCCGCTTATGGGCATTTTTGCGGCGGACGAACTCGGGACGGGACCTTCGGGCTTATTTTTGGCACGGCTGTGCCCGCTGCCTATTTTTGGTGCACGGAGGGCGCTTGCAAAGTCTCGCCCATTCCGAGTCCGCGGACGAGTTGGCCAGCCCCTCCCCCAAGGCTATAGCCCACCCGCTGGGCATTTTTGCGGCGCACGAACTTGGGGACGGACCTTCGGGGCTTATTTTGGGTACGGCTGTGCCCGCTGCCTATTTTTTTACACACGGAGGCCGCCGCAAAGTCTCTCCATTCCGAGTCCGGCGGACGAACTTGGCTGGCCTCTCCCCAAGGCTATAGCCCACCCATTTTTGGGCATTTTTGCAGCGGACTTAACTTGGGGTCGGGACCTCGGGGCTTATTTTTACGCTGCCTGTGCCCGGTCTATTTTTGGCACACGGAGGTCGCCGCAAAGTATCGCCCCATTCCGAGTCCGCGGACGGCGGGCCGCCCCTCCCCCAAGGCTATAGCCCACCTCGCTTTTGGGACTTTTGCGGCGGACGAACTGGGGCGGGACTTCGGGGCTTATTTTTGACACGCTGTGTCCGCGGCCTATTTTTGGCACACGGAGGGCACTCAAAGTCTCACCCCATTCCGACTCCGCGGACGGTTGGCCAGCCCCTCCCCCACGGCTATAGCCCACCCGCTTTTTGGGCATTTTTGCGGACGAACTTGGGGACGGGACCATTGGGGGCTTATTTTGGGCTGCTGTGCTCAAGGCCTATTTTTGGCACACGGAGGGTGCTCAAAAAGTCTCACCCCATTCCGAGTCCGGCGGACGAAGTTGGCAAGCCCCTCCCCCCAAGGCTATAGCCCACCCGTTTTTTGGGCATTTTTGCAGACGACGAACTTGGGGACGGGACCTTCGGGGGCTTATTTTTGGGCGCGGCTGTGCCCGCAGCCTATGTTTGGCACATGGAGGGTGCTCGCAAAGTCTCGCCCCATTCCGAGTCCGGCGGACGGCTTGGCCAGCCCCTCCCCCAAGCCATGGCCCACCCGCTTTTGGGCATTTTTATAAGGGCGGCGACGAACTTGGGGGACGGGACTCCGGGGCTTATTCGGGCGCAGCTGTGCCCAAGGACTATTTTTACCACACGGAGGGTGCTCGCAATGTCTCGCCCCATTCCGAGTCCGCGGACGAGCCAGCCCTCCCCAAGGCTATCGCCCACCCGCTTGGGCATTTTTGCGGCGGACGAACTTGGGACGGGACCTTCGGGGCTTATTTTTTCGGCGCGGCTGTGCCCATGGCCTATTTTTGGCACACGGAGGGCGCCGGAAAGTCTCGCCCCCCGAGTCCGGCGGACGAGTTGCCAGCCCTCCCCCCAAGGCTATAGCCCACCCGCTTTTATTTTTGCAGGACCCAACTTGGGGACGGGACCTTCGGGGCTTATTTGGCGTGGGGCTGTGCTCGCCTATTTTTTGGCACGGAGGGCGCCCTCTCTCGCCCCCATTCCGGAGAGCTCCGCGGATTTGTTGGCCATTTGCTCCTCCCCCCAAGGCTATAGCACACCCGCTTTTTTTGGTCATTTTGCGGCGGACGAACTTGGGGACGGACCTTCGGGTTTATTTTGGGCGCTGCCGTGTGCTCAAGGCTCATTTTTGGCACACGGAGGGTGCTCGCAATGTTTCGCCCCATTCCGAACCGCGGACGAGTTGGCCCCCCCTCCCCAAGGCTATAGCCCACCCGCTTTTGGTCATTTTTGGGCGGACGAACTTGGGGACGGACCTTCGGGCTTATTTTTGCGGCGTGTGCCTGCGGCCTATTTTTGTGCACGGAGGGCGCCAAAGTCTCGCCCCATTCCGAGTCCGGCGGACGGCTAGCCCCTCCCCCAAGGCTATAGCCCACCCGCTTTTGGGCATTTTTATCGAACTTTGGGACGGACCTTTGGGGCTTATTTTGGGCGCGCTGTGCCACGCCTATTTTTGGCACACGGAGGGTGCTCGCCGGAGGGTTTCCCCCATTCCGAGTCCGCGGATTTGTTGGTTAGCCTCCCCCAAGGCTATAGCCCACCCGCTTTTTGGTCATTTTGCCAAGTGGATGGACGGACGAACTCCCATTCCGGGGACGGGGCCACCTCTCTGGGCGCTTATTTTTGGGCGTGGCAAGCGGCCTATTTTGGTGCACGGAGGGCGCCACAAAGTGCTCGTCCCATTCCGAGTCCGGCGGATTTGACCACCTCCCGCAAGGCTATAGCCCACCCGCTTTTGGGCATTTTTGGGGCGGACGAACTTGGGGACGTGGACCTTTGGGGGCTTATTTTTGGGCGCGCTGTGCCCTGCGGCCTATTTTTGGCACAATGGAGGGCGCTCGCAGTCTCGCCCCATTCCGAGTCCGCGGACGAAGTTGGCCAGCCCTCCCCAAGGCTATAGCCCACTCGCTTTTTTGGGCATTTTTAAGGCGGACGAACTTGGGACGGGAACTGGGCTTATTTTTGGCGCATGCTGTGTTCGCTGCATTTTTGCTCATAGAGGGCGCCGCAGTCTCGCCCATTCCCAGTCCGCAGACGAGCACAGCCCTCCCCAAGCTATAGCCCACCCGCTTTTGGGCATTTTTGCGGGCGGACGAACTTGGGACGGACCTTCGCTTAATTTGGGCTGCTGTGCCCGCGCCTTTTTTTTGGCACACGGAGGGTGCCTCGTAATGTCTCACCTCCATTCCGAGTCCGGGCGGATTTAGTTGCCAGCCCTCCCCCAAGGCTATAGCCCACCCGCTTTTGGGCATTTTTGCGGACGGAAACTTGAGGACGGGACCTTCGGGGTCTTATTTTAGGGCGCGGCTGTGCCTGCGGCCTATTTTTGGAACACGGAGGGCGCTCGCAAAGTCTCGCCCCATTCCGAGTCCGGCGGAGGAAGTTGGCCAGCCCCTCCCCCCAAGGCTATAGCCCACCCGTTGTGAGGGCAGTTGTAAGGCGGGCGAACATGGGGACGGGACCTTCGGGGCATATTTTTGGGCGCGGCTGTGTCGACGGCCTATTTTTGCACACGGAGGCCGCCGCAGTCTCGCCCATTCCGAGTCCGGCGGATTTGCGGGCCAGCCCCTCCCCGGCTATAGCCCACCCGCTGGGCATTTTTGCGCGGACGAACTTGGGGACGGACCTTCGGGGCTTATTTTACGGCGCGGCTGTGTTCACGGCCTATTTTTGGCGCACGGAGGCCGTTTCGCAAAGTCTCGCCCCATTCCCGAAAGCGGCGGATTTGTTGGCCAGCCCCTCCCCCAAGGCTATAGCCCACCCGCTTTTTTGGGCATTTTGCGGCGGGGACGAACTTGGGGACGGGACCTTCTGGGGTTATTTTTGTGCCCGCAAGCCTATTTTTGGCACTGAGGGTGCCTCGCAAAGTCTCGCCCCATTCCGAGTCCGCGGACGGTTGCCAGCCCTCCCTCAAGGCTATAGCCCCACCTGTTTTTTGCGATTTTTGCGGCGGACGAACTTGGGGACGGGACCTTCGGGCTTATTTTGGGCGCTCTGCCTCAAGGCCTACTTTTGGCACACGGAGAGCGCTCGCAACGCCTCGCCCCATTCCGAACCGCGGACAAAGCACCGCCAGCCCTCCCCAAGGCTATAGCCCACCCGCTTTTGGTCATTTTTGCGGGTGACGAACTTTTGGGACGGACCTTCGGGGCTTATTTTTGGGCGCGGCTGTGCCCAGGCTGTCTATTTTTGGCACACGGAGGGTGCTCGTAATGTCTCACCCCATTCCGAGTCCGGCGGATTTGCTTGGCCAGCCCTCCTCCCAAGGCTATAGCCCACCCGTTTTTTGGGCATTTTTGCGGCGGACGAACTTGAGGACGGGACCTTCGGGGTCTTATTTTAGGGCGCGGCTGTGCCTGTGGCCTATTTTTGGAACACGGAGGGCGCTCGCAAAGTCTCGCCCCATTCCGAGTCCGGCGGAGGAAGAGGGCCAGCCCCTCCCCCCAAGGCGATAGCCCACCCGCTTGGGCATTTTTACGGCGGACGAACATGGGGACGGGACCTTCGGGGCATATTTTTGCGCGCTGTGTCCGCGCCTATTTTTGGCACACGGAGGCCGCTGCAAAGTCTCGCCCCATTCCGAGTCCGGGCGATTTAGGCGGGCCAGCCCCTCCCCAAGGCTATAGCCCACCCGCTTTTGGGCATTTTTGCGCGTGATGAACTTGGGGACGGACCTTCGGGGTTATTTGGCGCGCTCTGCCCGCGCCTACTTTTGGCACACGGAGAGCGCCGCAACGCCTCGCCCCATTCCGAGTCCGGCGGACGGTTGGGCCAGCCCTCCCCAAGCGATATAGCCCACCCGTTTTTTGGTCATTTTTGCGGCGGACGAACTTGGGGACGGGACCTTCGGGGGCTTATTTTTGGGCGCGGCTGTGCCCGCGGCCTATTTTTGGCACACGGAGGGTGCTCGTAATGTCTCACCCCATTCCGAGTCCGGCGGACGAAGTTGGCCAGCCCCTCCTCCCAAGGCTATAGCCCACCCGTTTTTTGGGCATTTTTGCGGCGGACGAACTTGAGGACGGGACCTTCGGGGTCTTATTTTAGGGCGCGGCTGTGCCTGTGGCCTATTTTTGGAACACGGAGGGCGCTCGCAAAGTCTCGCCCCATTCCGAGTCCGGCGGATGAAGTTGGCCAGCCCCTCCCCCCAAGGCTATAGCCCACCCGTTTTTTGGGCATTTTTACGGCGGACGAACATGGGGACGGGACCTTCGGGGGCATATTTTTGGGCGCGGCTGTGTCCGCGGCCTATTTTTGGCACACGGAGGCCGCTCGCAAAGTCTCGCCCCATTCCGAGTCCATGGACTAAGTGGCCAGCCCTCCCCCAAGGCTATAGCCCACCTGCTGGGCATTTTTGCGGCGGATGAACTTATGGACGGACCTTCGGGGCTTATTTTGGGCGCGGCTGTGCATGCAGCCTATTTTTGTACACGGAGGCCGCCGCAAAGTCTCTCCTATTCCGAGTCCGCGACGGTTGGCCAGGCCTCCCCAAGGCTATATCCCACCCATTTTGACATTTTTGGGGGCGGACGAACTTCGGGACGTGACCTTCGGGGCTTATTTTTTGGCGCGCTGTGCCTGCATCTCTATTTTTGGTACACAAGGAGGGTGCTCGAAACTCCGCCCCATTCCGAGTCCGGCGGATGAAGCTTGACCAGCCCTCCCCTGAGGCTATAGCCCACCCGTATTTTGGGCATTTTTGCGGGCGGACGAACATCGGGACGGGACCTTCGAGGGCTTATTTTGGGCGCTGTGCCCGCATGGTCTATTTTGGCACACGGATGGTGCTCGCAAAGTCTCGCCTCATTCCGAGTCCGCGGATTTGTTGGCCAGCCTCCTCCTCAAGGCTATAGCCCACCCGTTTTTTGGGCATTTTTGCGGCGGACGAACTTGAGGACGGGACCTTCGGGGGCTTATTTTTGGGTGCGGCTTTGCCCGTGGCCTATTTTTGGCACACGGAGGGCTCTCGCAAAGTCTCGTCCCATTCCGAGTCCGGCGGACGAAGTTGGCCAGCCCCTCCCCCCAAGGCTATAGCCCACCCGTTTTTTGGGCATTTTTGCGGCGGACGAACTTGGGGACGGGACCATCGGGGGCATATTTTTTAGCGCGGCTGTGCCCACGGCCTATTTTTGGTACATGGAGGGTGCTCGCAAAGTCTCGACCCATTCCGAGTCCGGCGGACGAAGTTGGCCAGCCCCTCCACCCAAGGCTATAGCCCACCCGTATTTTGGGCATTTTTGCGGCGGACGAACATCGGGACGGGACCATCGGGGGCTTATTTTTGGGCGCGGCTGTGCCCGTGGTCTATTTTTGGCACACGGATGGTGCTTTCGTGAAAGTCTCGCCCCATTCCGAGTCAGGCGGATTTAGTTGGCCAGCCCTCTCCCCCAAGGCTATAGCCCACCCGCTTTTGGGCATTTTTGCGGTGGACGAACTTGGGGACGGGACCTTCGGGGCTTATTTTTGGGTGCGCTGTGCCCGTGGCTTTTTTGGCACACGGAGGGCTCTCGCAAAGTCTCGCCCCATTCCGGAGTCCGGCGGACGAAGTTGGCCAGCCCCTCCCCAAGGCTATAGCCCACCCGCTTTTGGGCATTTTTACGGCGGATGAACTTGGGACGGACCTTCGGGTTATTTTTGGCGCGCTGCTCAAGGCGTCTATTTTTGGCACACGGAGGGTGCTCGTAATGTCTCACCCCATTCCGAGTCCGCGGATTTGTTGGCCAGCCCTCCTCCTGCTATAGCCCACCCGCTTTTGGGCATTTTTGCATGGACGAATCTTGGGACGGGACCTTCGGGGTCTTATTTTAGGGCGCTGTGCCTGTGGCTCTATTTTTGAACACGGAGGGCGCCGCAAAGTCTCGCCCCATTCCGAGTCCGGCGGATGAAGTTGGCCAGCCCTCCCTCAAGGCTATAGCCCACCTGCTTTTGGGCATTTTTACGGACGAACATGGGGACGGGACCTGGGGTATATTTTTGGGCGCTGTGTCCGCGTCTATTTTTGGCACACGGAGGCCGCCGCAGAAAGTCTCGCCCCATTCCGAGTCCGGCGGATGGCGGGCCAGCCCTCCCCAAGGCTATAGCCCACCCGCTTTTTGGGCATTTTTGCGGGGCGGATGAACTTGGGGACGGACCTTCGGGGCTTTATTTTTGGGCGCTCTGCCTGCTGCCTACTTTTGGCACACGGAGAGCGCTTTAACGCCTCGCTTCCCATTCCGAGTCCGGCGGACGAACTTGGCCAGGCCCTCCCCCCAAGGCTATATCCCACCCATTTTGACATTTTTGCGGCGGACGAACTTCGGGACGTGACCTTCGGGGGCTTATTTTTGCGCGCTGTGCCTGCATTCTCTATTTTTGGTACAAGCTGAGGGTGCCTGAAGTCTCGCCCCATTCCGAGTCCGGCGGATGAAGTTGTCCAGGCCCTCCCCCCAAGGCTATAGCCCACCCGTATTTTGGGCATTTTTGCGCGGACGAACATCGGGACGGACCTTCGAGGGCTTATTTTTGGGCGCCGCTGTGCTCAAGGTTTATTTTTTTGGCACACGGATGGTGCCTGCAAAGTCTCGCCTCATTCCGAGTCCGGATGAAGTTGGCCAGCCCTCCCCAAGGCTATAGCCCACCCGCTTGGGCATTTTTGCAAGGGACGAACTTGAGGACGGGACCTTTGGGGGCTTATTTTTGGTGCGGCTTTGCCCGTGGCCTCATTTTTGGCACACGGAGGGCTTCTCGCAAAGTCTCGTCCCCATTCCGAGTCCGCGGATTAGTTGGCCAGCCCTCCCCCTAAGGCTATAGCCCACCCGCTTTTGGGCATTTTTGGGGCGGACGAACTTGGGGACGGGACCATCGGGGCATATTTTAGCGGCTGTGCCTAATGGCCTATTTTTATACATGGAGGGTGCTCGCAGTCTCGACTCCATTCCGAGTCCGCGGATTTAGTTGGCCAGCCCTCCACCCAAGGCTATAGCCCACCCGTATTTTGGGCATTTTTATGGACGAACATCGGACGGGACCATCGGGGGCTTATTTTTGGGCGCAAGCTGTGCCCGTGGTCTATTTTTGGCACACGGATGGTGCTCTGCAAAGTCTCGCCCACCCGAGTCAGCGGATTTGTTGGCTCCGCCTCCCCCAAGGCTATAGCCCACCCGCTTTTGGGCATTTTTATGGCGGACGAACTTGGGGACGGGACCTTCGGGGCTTATTTTTGGGTGCGGCTGAGCCTGCGGGCCTATTTTTGGCACACGGAGGGCTCTCGCAGTCTCGCCCCATTCCGAGTCCGCGGATTTGTTGGCCAGCCCTCCCCCAAGGCTATAGCCCACCCGCTTTTTTGGGCATTTTTACGGCGGATGAACTTGGGGACGGGACTCGGGGCTTATTTTTGGGCGCGCTGTGCCCGCAGCCTATTTTTGGCACACGGAGGGCGCCATAAAGTCTCACCTCATTCCGAGTCCGCGGACGGGGGCCAGCCCTCCCCAAGGCTATAGCCCACCCGCTTTTTGGGCATTAAGCGCGGATGAATCCTCTGGACGGGACCTTCGGGGGCTTATTTTTGGGCGCGGCTGTGCATGCAGCCTATTTTTGGTACACGGAGGCCGCTCGCAAAGTCTCTCCCTATTCCGAGTCCGGCGGACGAAGTTGGCCAGGCCCTCCCCCCAAGGCTATATCCCACCCATTTTTTGGACATTTTTGCGGCGGACGAACTTCGGGACGTGACCTTCGGGGGCTTATTTTTTGGCGCGGCTGTGCCCGTACCCTATTTTTGGCACAAGGAGGGTGCTCGTAAAGTCTCGCCCCATTCCGAGTCCGGCGGATGAAGTTGACCAGCCCCTCCCCCCAAGGCTATAGCCCACCCGTATTTTGGGCATTTTTGCGGCGGACGAACATCGGGACGGGACCTTCGAGGGCTTATTTTTGGGCGCGGCTGTGCCCGCGGTCTATTTTTGGCACACGGATGGTGCTCGCAAAGTCTCGCCCCATTCCGAGTCCGGCGGACGAAGTTGGCCAGCCCCTCCCCCCAAGGCTATAGCCCACCCGTTTTTTGGGCATTTTTGCGGCGGACGAACTTGAGGACGGGACCTTTGGGGGCTTATTTTTGGGTGCGGCTTTGCCCGTGGCCTATTTTTGGCACACGGAGGGCTCTCGCAAAGTCTCGTCCCATTCCGAGTCCGCGGATTGGCTAGCCCTCCCCCAAGGCTATAGCCCACCCGTTTTTTGGGCATTTTTGCGGCGGACGAACTTGGGGACGGGACCATCGGGGGCATATTTTTTAGCGCGGCTGTGCCCACGGCCTATTTTTGGTACATGGAGGGTGCTCGCAAAGTCTCGACCCATTCCGAGTCCGCGGACGAAGTTTGGCCAGCCCTCCACCCAAGGCTATAGCCCACCCGCATTTTGGGCATTTTTGCGCGGACGAACATCGGGACGTGACCATCGGGCTTATTTTTTGGGCGCGCTGTGCCCGTGGGTCTATTTTTGGCACACGGATGGTGCTCGCAGTCTCGCCCACTCCGAGTCAGGCGGATTTAGTTGGCCAGCCCTCCCCCAAGGCTATAGCCCACCCGCTTTTTTGGGCATTTTTGGTGACGAACTTGGGGACGGGACCTTCGGGGCTTATTTTTGGTGCGCTGTGCCCGTGGCCTATTTTTGGCACACGGAGGGCTTTCGCAAAGTCTCGCCCCCATTCCGAGTCCGCGGATTTGGCCAGCCCCTCCCCAAGGCTATAGCCCACCCGCTTTTTGGGCATTTTTACGGCGGATGAACTTGGGGACGGACCTCGGGCTTATTTTTGGGCGCGGCTGTGCCCGCAGCCTATTTTTGGCACACGGAGGGCGCCATAAAATCTCACCCCATTCCGAGTCCGCGGATTTGGTGGCCAGCCCTCCCCCAAGGCTATAGCCCACCCGCTTTTTGGGCATTTTTGCGCGGACGAACTTGGGGACGGGACCTTCGGGGCTTATTTTTGACGCGGCTGTGCCCGCGGCTCTATTTTTGGCACACGGAGGGCGCTGCAAAGTCTCGCCCAGTCCGAGTCCGCGGACGGTTGGCCAGCCCTCCCCAAGCTATAGCCCACCCGCTTTTTGGGCATTTTTGCGGCGGACGAACTTGAGGACGGGACCTTCGGGGCTTATTTTTGCGGGCTTGCCCGGGCCTATTTTTGGCACACGGAGGGCTCTCGCAAAGTCTCGCCCCATTCCGAGTCCGCGGACGAGTCGGCCAGCCCTCCCCTAAGGCTATAGCCCACCCGCTTTTGGGCATTTTTATGGCGGACGAACTTGGGGACGGGACCTTCGGGGCATATTTTTTAGCGCTGGCTGTGCCTACGGCCTATTTTTGGTACATGGAGGGTGCTCGCAAAGTCTCGACTCCATTCCGAGTCCGGGCGGACGAAGTTGGCCAGCCCCTCCACCCAAGGCTATAGCCCACCCGCTGGGCATTTTTGGCGGACGAACTTGGGGACGGGACTCGGGGCTTATTTTGGGTGCGGCTGTGCCCGCGGGCCTATTTTTACACGGAGGGTTTCGCAAAGTCTCGCCCCATTCCGAGTCCGGCGGACGGTTGGCCAGCCCTCCCCACGGCTATAGCCCACCCGCTTTTTTGGGCATTTTTGCGGCGGACGAACTTGGGGACGGGACCATTGGGGGCTTATTTTTGGGCGCGGCTGTGCCCGCGGCCTATTTTTGGCACACGGAGGGTGCTCAGAAAGTCTCACCCCATTCCGAGTCCGGCGGACGAATTTGGCAAGCCCCTCCCCCCAAGGCTATAGCCCACCCGTTTTTTGGGCATTTTTGCAGACGACGAATTTGGGGACGGGACCTTCGGGGGCTTATTTTTGGGCGCGGCTGTGCCCGCAGCCTATGTTTGGCACATGGAGGGTGCTCGCAAAGTCTCGCCCCATTCCGAGTCCGGCGGACGATGTGGGCCAGCCCCTCCCCCCAAGGCTATAGCCCACCCGTTTTTTGGGCATTTTTGCGGCGGACGAACTTGGGGACGGGACTTTCGGGGGCTTATTTTTGGACGCGGCTGTGCCCGCAGTCTATTTTTGGCACACGGATGGTGCTCACAAAGTCTCCCCCCATTCCGAGTCAGGCGGACGAAGTTGGCCAGCCCCTCCCCCCAAGGCTATAGCCCACCCGTTTTTTGGGCATTTTTGCGGCGGACGAACTTGGGGACGGGACCTTCGGGGGCTTATTTTTGGGTGCGGCTGTGCCCGTGGCCTATTTTTGGCACACGGAGGGCTCTCGCAAAGTCTCGTCCCATTCCGAGTCCGGCGGACGAAGTGGGCCAGCCCCTCCCCCCAAGGCTATATCCCACCCGTTTTTTGGACATTTTTGCGGCGGACGAACTTCGGGACGTGACCTTCGGGGGCCTATTTTTTGGCGCGGCTGTGCCCGTACCCTATTTTTGGCACAAGGAGGGTGCTCGTAAAGTCTCGCCCCATTCCGAGTCCGGCGGATGAAGTTGACCAGCCCCTCCCCCCAAGGCTATAGCCCACCCGTATTTTGGGCATTTTTGCGGCGGACGAACATCGGGACGGGACCTTCGGGGAATCATTTTTGGGCGCGGCTGTGCCCGCGGTCTATTTTTGGCACACGGATGGTGCTCGCAAAGTCTCGCCCCATTCCGAGTCCGGCGGACGAAGTTGGCCAGCCCCTCCCCCCAAGGCTATATCCCACCCGTTTTTTGGACATTTTTGCGGCGGACGAACTTCGGGACGTGACCTTCGGGGGCCTATTTGTGGGCGCGGCTGTGCCTGCACTTATTTTTGGCACAAGGATGGTGCTCGTAAAGTCTCGCCCCATTCCGAGTCCGGCGGATGAAGTTGACCAGCCCCTCCCCCCAAGGCTATAGCCCACCCGTATTTTGGGCATGTTTGCGGCGGACGTACATCGGGACGGGTCCTTCGGGGACGGGTTGTTGGGCGCGGCTGTGCCCGCGGTCTATTTTTGGCACACGGAGGGTGCTCGGAGAGTCTCGCGCCAGTCCGAGTCCGCGGATTTAGTTGGCCAGCCCCTCCCCAAGGCTATAGCCCACCCGCTTTTGGGCATTTTTGCGGCGGACGAACTTGAGGACGGGACCTTCGGGGCTTATTTTTGCGCGGCTTTGCCTGGCCTATTTTTGGCACACGGAGGGTTTCGCAAAGTCTCGCCCCATTCCGAGTCCGCGACGAAGTTGGCTAGCCCTCCCCAAGGCTATAGCCCACCCGTTTTTTGGGCATTTTTGCGGCGGACGAACTTGGGGACGGGACCTTCGGGGGCATATTTTTTAGCGCGGCTGTGCCCACGGCCTATTTTTGGTACATGGAGGGTGCTCGCAAAGTCTCGCCCCATTCCGAGTCCGGCGGACGAAGTTGGCCAGCACCTCCACCCAAGGCTATAGCCCACCCGTATTTTGGGCATTTTTGCGGCGGACGAACATCGGGACGGGACCATCGGGGGC
Source organism: Citrus mangshanensis (assembly GCA_030449895.1). Taxonomy (NCBI): domain Eukaryota; kingdom Viridiplantae; phylum Streptophyta; class Magnoliopsida; order Sapindales; family Rutaceae; genus Citrus; species Citrus mangshanensis. The sequence goes on from JASUUJ010000039.1 coordinate 174,454, forward strand.
TTATTTTTGGGCGCGGCTGTGCCCGCGGTCTATTTTTGGCACACGGATGGTGCTCGCAAAGTCTCGCCCCATTCCGAGTCAGGCGGACGAAGTTGGCCAGCCCCTCCCCCCAAGGCTATAGCCCACCCGTTTTTTGGGCATTTTTGCGGCGGACGAACTTGGGGACGGGACCTTCGGGGGCTTATTTTTGGGTGCGGCTGTGCCCGTGGCCTATTTTTGGCACACGGAGGGTTTCCTGCAAAGTCTCGTCCCATTCCGAGTCCGCGGACGAAGTGGGCCAGCCCTCCCCAAGGCTATAGCCCACCCGTTTTTTGGGCATTTTTACGGCGGATGAACTTGGGGACGGGACCTTCGGGGGCTTATTTTTGGGCGCGGCTGTGCCCGCAGCCTATTTTTGGCACACGGAGGGCGCTCATAAAGTCTCACCCCATTCCGAGTCCGGCGGATTTGTTGGCCAGCCCCTCCCCCAAGGCTATAGCCCACCCGCTTGGGCATTTTTGCGGCGGACGAACTTGGGGACGGGACCTTCGGGGCTTATTTTTGGGCGCTGCTATGCCTGCGGGCCTATTTTTGGCACATGGACGGCGCCGCAAAGTCTCGCCCAGTCCGAGTCCGCGGACGGCGGCCAGCCCTCCCCAAGGCTATAGCCCCCACCCGTTTTTTGGGCATTTTTGCGGCGGATGAACTTGGGGACGGGACCTTCGGGGGATATTTTTGGGTGCGGCTGTGCCCGAGGCCTATTTTTGGCACACGGAGAGCGCTCGCAACGTCTCGCCCCATTCCGAGTCCGGCGGACGAAGTTGGCCAGCCCCTCCCCCAAGGCTATAGCCCACCCGTTTTTTGGGCATTTTTGCGGCGGATGAACTTGGGGACAGGACCTTCGGGGCTTATTTTGGGCGCGCCTGTGCCCGCGGCTCATTTTTGGCACACGGAGGGCGCCGCAAAGTCTCGCCCATTCCCAGTCCGCGGACGTTAGCCAGCCCCTCCCCAAGGCTATAGCCCACCCGCTTTTGGGCATTTTTATGGAGGACGAACTTGGGGACGGGACCTTCGGGGCTTATTTTTGGGCGCGGCTGTGTTCGCGGCCTATTTTTGGCGCACGGAGAGCGCCGCAAAGTCTCGGCCCCATTCCGAAAAGGGCGGATTTGTTGGCCAGCCCTCCCCCAAGCCTATAGCCCACCCGCTTTTGGGCATTTTTGTGGCGGATTTAACTTGGGGACGGGACCGCTGGGGCTTATTTTTGGGCGCGGCTGTGCCTACGGCCTATTTTTGGTACACGGAGGGTGCCTGCAAAGTCTCGCCCCATTCCGAGTCCGCGGACAAAGCCAGCCCCTCCCCCAAGGCTATAGCCCACCCGCTTTTGGGGCATTTTTGCGGCGGACGAACTTGGGGACGGACCTTCGGGGCTTATTTTTGGGCGCCACTGTGCCCGCGGCTATTTTTGGCACATGGAGGGCTCTCGCAAAGTCTCGCCCCATTCCGAGTCCGGCGGACGGTTGGCCAGCCCCTCCCCAAGGCTATAGCCCACCCGCTTTTTGGGCATTTTTGCGGACGAAAGGGGCGGGACCTTCGGGCTTATTTTTGGGCGCGGCTGTGCCTGAAGGCCTATTTTTGGCACACAGAGGGCACTCGCAGTCTCGCCCCAGTCCGAGTCCGGCGGACGAAGTTGGCCAGCCCTCCCCCAAGGCTATAGCCCCCACCCGCTTTTGGGCATTTTGCGGACGAACTTGGGGACGGGACCTCGGGGCTTATTTTTGGGCGCGGCTGTGCCGAGGCCTATTTTTGGCACATGGAGAGCGCTGCAATGTCTCGCCCCATTCGAGTCCGGCGGACGGTTGGCCAGCCCTCCCCAAGGCTATAGCCCACCCGCTTTGGGCATTTTTGCGGCGGACGAACTTGGGGACGGGACCTCGGGGCTTATTTTTGGGCGCGGCTGTGTTCAAGTGCCCATTTTTGGCTCACAGAGGGCGTTTCGCAAAGTCTCGCCCCATTCCCATTCCGCAGACGAGTTGGCCAGCCCTCCCCAAGGCTATAGCCCACCCGCTGGGCATTTTTGCGGGACGAACTTGGGGACGGGACCTTTGGGGCTTATTTTTGTGCGCGCTGTGCCCGGCTATTTTTTGGCACACGGAGGGTGCTCGTAATGTCTCACCCCATTCCGAGTCCGCGGATTTGTTGGCCAGCCCTCCCCAAGGCTATAGCCCACCCGCTTGGGCATTTTTGCGGGCGGACAACTTGGGGACGGGACCTTCGGGGCTTATTTTTGGGCTCGCTGTGACCACGGCCTATTTTTGGTACACGGAGGGTGCCGTAAGTCTCGCCCCATTCCGAGTCCGGCGGATTTAGTTGGCCAGCCCTCCCCCAAGGCTATAGCCCACCCGCTTGGGCATTTTTGGGGCGGACGAACTTGGGGACGGGACCTTCGGGGCTTATTTTTGGGCGCGGCTGTGCCCGCAGCCTATTTTTGGCACACACGGAGGGCGCCGCAAAGTCTCGCCCATTCCGAGTCCGGCGGATTTGTTGGCCAGCCCCTCCCCCCAAGGCTATAGCCCACCCGTTTTTTGGGCATTTTTGTGGCGGACGAACTTGGCGACGGGACCTTCGGGGGCTTATTTTTGGGTGCGGCTGTGTTCGTTGCCTATTTTTGGCTCACAGAGGGCGCTCGCAAAGTCTCGCCCCATTCCCATTCCGGCAGACGAAGTTGGCCAGCCCCTCCCCCCAAGGCTATAGCCCACCCGTTTTTTGGGCATTTTTGCGGCGGACGAACTTGGGGACGGGACCTTCGGGGGCTTATTTTTGGGCGCGGCTGTGCCCGCGGCCTATTTTTGGCACACGGAGGGCGCTCGCAAAGTCTCGCCCCAGTCCGAGTCCGGCGGACGAAGTTGGCCAGCCCCTCCCCCCAAGGCTATAGCCCCCACCCGTTTTTTGGGCATTTTTGCGGCGGACGAACTTGGGGACGGGACCTTCGGGGGCTTATTTTTGGGCGCGGCTGTGCCCGAGGCCTATTTTTGGCACACGGAGAGCGCTCACAACGTCTCGCCCCATTCTGAGTCCGGCGGACGAAGTTGGCCAGCCCCTCCCCCAAGGCTATAGCCCACCCGTTTTTTGGGCATTTTTGCGGCGGACGAACTTGGGGACGGGACCTTCGGGGGCTTATTTTGCGGCTGCGCCTGGGCCTATTTTTGGCACACGGAGGGCGCTCGCAAAGTCTCGCCCAATTCAGAGTCCGTCGGACGAAGTTGGCCAGCCCCTACCCCCAAGGCTATAACCCACCCATTTTTTGGGCATTTTTGCGTACGAGGAACTTGGGGACGGCACCTTCGGAGGCCTATTTTTGGGTGCGGCTGTGCCCGCGGCCTATTTTTGGCACACTGAGGGTGCTCGCAAAGTCTCGGCCCCATTCCGAGTCCGCGGATTGGCCAGCCCTCCCCCAAAGGCTACAGCCCACCCGCTGGGCATTTTTGCGGGGCGAACTTGGGGACGGGACCTTCGGGGTAATTTTTGCGCGCTGTGCCCGCCTATTTTTGGCACACGGAGGGCGCTCAGAAAGTCTCGTCCCCATTCCGAGTCCGGCGGACGGTTGGCCAGCCCTCCCCCAAGGCTATAGCCCACCCGCTTTTTTGGGCATTTTGCGGCGGACGAACTTGGGGATGGGACCTTCGGGGGGTAATTATTGGGCGCGGCTATGCCCGCGGCCTAATTTTAGCACACGGAGGGCGATCGCAAAGTAACGACCCATACCGGGACCGGCGGACGAAGTTGGCCAGCCCTCCCCAAGGCTATAGCCCACCCGCTTTTGGGCATTTTTGGCGCGGACGAACTTGGGGACGGGACCTTCGGGCTTATTTTTGGGCGCGGCTGTGCCCGCTGCCTATTTTTGGAACACGGAGGGCGCTGGCAAAGTCTCGCCTATTCCGAGTCCGGCGGACGGCTGGCCTGCCCCTCCCCCCAAGGCTATATCCCACCCGTTTTTTGGGCATTTTTACGGCGGACGAACTAGGGGACGGGACCTTCGGGGGCTTATTTTTAGGCGCGGCTGTGCCCGCAGCCTATTTTTGAACATGGAGGCCTCTCACAATGTCTCGCCCCATTCCGAGTCCGGCGGACGAAGTGGGCCAGCCCCTCCCCCCAAGGCTATAGCCCACCCGTTTTTTGGGCATTTTTGCGGCGGATGAACTTGGGGATGGGACCTTCGGGGGGTAATTATGGGGCGCGGCTATATCCGCGGCCTATTTTTAGCACACGGAGGGCGCTCGCAAAGTCTCGTCCCATTCCGGGTCCGGCAGACGAAGTTGGCCAGCCCCTCCCGCCAAGGCTATAGCCCACCCGTTTTTTGGGCATTTTTGCGGCGGACGAACTTGGGGACGGGACCTTCGGGGGCTTATTTTTGGGTGCGGCTGTGCCCGCAACCTATTTTTGGCACACGGAGGGCGCTCGCAAAGTCTCGCCCCATTCCGAGTCCCGCGGATGAAGTTGGCCAGCCCCTCCCCCCAAGGCTATAGCCCACCCGTTTTTTGGGCATTTTTGGGGCGGACGAACTTGAGGACGGGACCTTCGGGGGCTTATTTTTGTGTGCGGCTGTGCCCGCGGCCTATTTTTGGCACACGGAGGGCGCTCGTAAAGTCTCGCTCCATTTCGAGTCCGGCGGACGAAGTTGGCCAGCCCCTCCCCCCAAGGCTATAGCCCACCTGTTTTTTTGGCATTTTTGCGGCGGACGAACTTGGGGACGGGACCTTCGGGGGCTTATTTTTGGGTACGGCTGTGCCTGCGGCCTATTTTTGGCACACGGAGGGCGCTCGCAAAGTCTCGCCCCATTCCGAGTCCGGCGGACGAAGTTGGCCAGCCTCTCCCCCCAAGGCTATAGCCCACCCGTTTTTTGGGCATTTTTTCGGCGGACGAACTTGGGGACGGGACCTTCGGGGGCTTACTTTTGGGTGTGACTGTCCCCGCGGCCTATTTTTGGCACACGGAGGGCGCTCGCAAAGTATCGCCCCATTCCGAGTCCGACGGACGAAGTAGGCCAGCCCCTCCCCCCAAGGCTATAGCCCACCCGTTTTTTGGGCATTTTTGCGTACGAGGAACTTGGGGACGGCACCTTCGGAGGCCTATTTTTGGGTGCGGCTGTGCCCGCGGCCTATTTTTGGCACACTGAGGGTGCTCGCAAAGTCTCGTCCCATTCCGAGTCCGGCGGACGAAGTTGGCCAGCCCCTCCCCCAAAGGCTACAGCCCACCCATTTTTTGGGCATTTTTGCGGCGGGCGAACTTGGGGACGGGACCTTCGGGGGGTAATTTTTGCGCGCGGCTGTGCCCGCGGCCTATTTTTGGCACACGGAGGGCGCTCGTAAAGTCTCGTCCCATTCCGAGTCCGGCGGACGAAGTTGGCCAGCCCCTCCCCCCAAGGCTATAGCCCACCCGTTTTTTGGGCATTTTTGCGGCGGACGAACTTGGGGATGGGACCTTCGGGGGGTAATTATGGGGCGCGACTATGCCCGCGGCCTATTTTTAGCACACGGAGGGCGCTCGCAAAGTCACGTCCCATTCCGGGTCCGGCAGACGAAGTTGGCCAGCCCCTCCCCCCAAGGCTATAGCCCACCCGTTTTTTGGGCATTTTTGCGGCGGACGAACTTGGGGACGGGACCTTCAAGGGCTTATTTTTGGGCGCGGCTGTGCCCGCGGCCTATTTTTGGCACACGGAGGCCGCTTCGCAGTCTGGCCCCATTCCGAGTCCGCGGACGTTGGCCAGCCCTCCCCAAGGCTATAGCCCACCCGCTTTTGGGCATATTTCGGCGGACGAACTTGGGGACGGGACCTTCGGGCTTATTTTTAAGGGCGCGGCTGTGCTCGCGCCTATTTTTAGCACACAGAGGGCGCTCTCAAAGTCTAGCCCCCATTCTGAGTCCGCGGATTTAAGTCGGCCAGCCCCACCCCCCCAGGCTATAGCCCACCCCTTTTTTGGGCATTTTTGGGGCGGACGAACTTGGGGACGGGTCCTTCGGTGGCTTATTTTTGGGCGAGGCTTTGGCCGCAGCCTATTTTTGGCACACGGAGGGCGCTCGAAAAGTCTCGCCCCGTTCCGAGTCCGGCGGACGAAGTTGGCCAGCCCTCCCCCCAAGGCTATAACCCACCCGTTTTTTGGGCATTTTCGCGGCGGACGTACTTGGGGACGGGACCTTCAGGGGCTTATTTTTGGGCGTGGCTGTGCCCATGGCCTATTTTTGGCACACGAAGGCCGCTCGCAAAGTCTCGCCCCATTCCGAGTCCGGCGGATGAAGTTGGCCATCCCCTCCCCCCAAGGCTATAGCCCACCCGTTTTTTGGGCATTTTTGCGGCGGACGAACTTGGGGACGGGGCCTTCGGGGGCTTATTTTTGGGCGCGGCTGTGTCCGCGGCCTATTTTTGTCACACAGAGGGCGCTCGCAAAGTCTCGCCCCATTCTGAGTCCGGCGGACGAAGTTCGCCAGCCCCTCCCCCCAAGGCTATAGCCCACCCGTTTTTTGGGCATTTTTGCGGCGGACGAACTTGGGGACGGGACTTTCGGGGGCTTATTTTTGGGTATGGCTGTGCCCGCGGCCTATTTTTGGTACACGGAGGGCGTTCGCAAAGTCTCGTCCCATTCCGAGTTCGCGGATTTAGGGCCAGCCCTCCCCAACTATAGCCCACCCGTTGTTTGGGCATTTTCATGGACGAACTTGGGGACGGGACCTTCGGGGGCTTATTTTTGGGCCTGGCTGTGCCCGCGGCCTATTTTTGGCACACGGAGGGCGCTCGCAAAGTCTCGCCCCATTCCGAGTCCGTCGGACGAAGTTGGCCAGCCCCTCCCCCCAAGGCTATAACCCACCCATTTTTTGGGCATTTTTGCGTACGAGGAACTTGGGGACGGCACCTTCGGAGGCCTATTTTTGGGTGCGGCTGTGCCCGCGGCCTATTTTTGGCACACTGAGGGTGCTCGCAAAGTCTCGTCCCATTCCGAGTCCGGCGGACGAGCACAGCCCCTCCTTAAAGGCTACAGCCCACCCATTTTTGGGCATTTTTGCGGCGGGCTAACTTGGGGACGGGACCTTCGGGGGTAATTTTTGCGCGCTGTGCCCGCTATTTTTGGCACACGGAGGGCGCCGTAAAGTCTCGCCCCATTCCGAGTCCGCGGATTTGCTTGGCCAGCCCCTCCCCCCAAGGCTATAGCCCACCCGTTTTTTGGGCATTTTTGCGGCGGACGAACTTGGGGATGGGACCTTCGGGGGGTAATTATGGGGCGCGACTATGCCCGCGGCCTATTTTTAGCACACGGAGGGCGCTCGCAAAGTCACGTCCCATTCCGGGTCCGGCAGACGAAGTTGGCCAGCCCCTCCCCCCAAGGCTATAGCCCACCCGTTTTTTGGGCATTTTTGCGGCGGACGAACTTGGGGAAGGGACCTTCAAGGGCTTATTTTTGGGCGCGGCTGTGCCCGCGGCCTATTTTTGGCACACGGAGGCCGTTCGCAAAGTCTGGCCCCATTCCGAGTCCGGCGGACGAAGTTGGCCAGCCCCTCCCCCGAAGGCTATAGCCCACCCGTTTTTTGGGCATATTTGCGGCGGACGAACTTGGGGACGGGACCTTCGGGGGCTTATTTTTGGGCGCGGCTGTGCCCGCGGCCTATTTTTAGCACACAGAGGGCGCTCTCAAAGTCTAGCCCCATTCCGAGTCCGGCGGACGAAGTCGGCCAGCCCCTCCCCCCAAGGCTATAGCCCACCCCTTTTTTGGGCATTTTTGGGGCGGACGAACTTGGGGACGGGTCCTTCGGTGGCTTATTTTTGGGCGAGGCTTTGGCCGCAGCCTATTTTTGGCACACGGAGGGCGCTCGGTCTCGCCTGCCCGAGTCCGGCGGACGAAGTTGGCCAGCCCTCCCCCCAAGGCTATAACCCACCCGTTTTTTGGGCATTTTCGCGGCGGACGTACTTGGGGACGGGACCTTCAGGGGCTTATTTTTGGGCGTGGCTGTGCCCATGGCCTATTTTTGGCACACGAAGGCCGCCGCAGTCTCGCCCCATTCCGAGTCCGCGGATGAAGTTGGCCATCCCTCCCCCAAGGCTATAGCCCACCCGCTTTTGGGCATTTTTGCGGACGAACTTGGGGACGGGGCCTTCGGGGCTTATTTTTGGGCGCGCTGTGTCCGCCTATTTTTGGCACACAGAGGGCGCTGCAGTCTCGCCCCATTCTGAGTCCGCGGACGAGCCCAGCCCCTCCCCCCAAGGCTATAGCCCACCCGTTTTTTGGGCATTTTTGCGGCGGACGAACTTGGGGACGGGACTTTCGGGGGCTTATTTTTGGGTATGGCTGTGCCCGCGGCCTATTTTTGGTACACGGAGGGCGTTCGCAAAGTCTCGTCCCATTCCGAGTTCGGCGGACGAAGTGGGCCAGCCCCTCCCCCCAAGGCTATAGCCCACCCGTTGTTTGGGCATTTTTGCGGCGGACGAACTTGGGGACGGGACCTTCGGGGGCTTATTTTTTGGCGTGGCTGTGCCCGCGGCCTATTTTTGGCACACGGAGGGCGCTCGCAAAGTCTCGCCCCATTCCGAGTCCGTCGGACGAAGTTGGCCAGCCCCTCCCCCCAAGGCTATAACCCACCCATTTTTGGGCATTTTTGCGGCGGACGAACTTGGGGACGGGACCTTCGGGGGCTTATTTTTGGCGCGCTGTGCTCCGCTGGCCATTTTTGGCACACGGAGGGCGCCGCAAAGTCTCGCCCATTCCGAGTCCGCGGATTTAGTTGGCCAGCCCTCCCCAAGGCTATAGCCCACCCGCTTGGGCATTTTTGACGAAACTTGGGGACGGGACCTTCGGGTTTATTTTTGGGCGCAGCTGTGCCCGCGTCTATTTTTGGTACATGGAGGGCGCCGGTGTCTCGCCCCATTCCGAGTCCGCGGTCGAAGTGGGCCAGCTCCTCCCCAAGTCTATAGCCCACCCGTTTTTTGGGCATTTTTGCAAGGGACGAACTTGGGGACCGGACTTCGGGGCTTATTTTTGGGCTCGGCGTGCCCATGGCCTATTTTTGGCACACAGAGGGCGCCGCAAAGTCTCCCCATTCTGAGTCCGGCGGACGGTTGGCCAGCCCTCCCCAAGGCTATAGCCCACCCGCTTTTAGGCATTTTTGCGGCGGACGAACTTGGGGACGGGACCTTCGGGGGCTTATTTTTGGGCGCGGCTGTGCCCACGGCCTAATATTGGCACACGGAGGGCGCTCGTAAAGTCTCGCCCCATTCCGAGTCCGGCGGACGAAGTTGGCCAGCGCCTCCCCCCAAGGCTATAGCCCACCCGTTTTTTGGGCATTTTTACGGCGGACGAACTAGGGGACGGGACCTTCGGGGGCTTATTTTTAGGCGCGGCTGTGCCCGCGGCCTATTTTTGAACATGGAGGCCTCTCGCAATGTCTCGCCCCATTCCGAGTCCGGCGGACGAAGTGGGCCAGCCCCTCCCCCCAAGGCTATAGCCCACCCGTTTTTTGGGCATTTTTGCGGCGGATGAACTTGGGGATGGGACCTTCGGGGGGTAATTATGGGGCGCGGCTATATCCGCGCCTATTTTTAGCACACGGAGGGCGCCGCAAAGTCTCGCCCCATTCCGGTCCGCAGACGGTTGGCCAGCCCTCCCGCCAAGGCTATAGCCCACCCGCTTTTGGGCATTTTTGCGGCAGACGAACTTGGGACGGGACCTTCGGGGCTTATTTTTGCGCGCTGTGCCAAGGGCTATTTTTGGCACACGGAGGGCGCCGCAAAGTCTCGCCCCATTCCGAGTCCGGCGGATTTGAGCCCCTCCCCAAGGCTATAGCCCACCCGCTTTCTTGGGCATTTTTATGCGGACGAACTTGGGGACGGGACCTTCGGGGTTTATTTTTGGGCGCAGCTGTGCCCGCGGCCTATTTTTGGTACATGGAGGGCGCTCGCAAAGTCTCGCCCCATTCCGAGTCCGGCGGACGAAGTGGGCCAGCCCCTCCCCCCAAGGCTATAGCCCACCCGTTTTTTGGGCATTTTTGCGGCGGACGAACTTGGGGATGGGACCTTCGGGGGGTAATTATGGGGCGCGGCGATATCCGCGGCCTATTTTTAGCACACGGAGGGCGCTCGCAAAGTCTCGTCCCATTCCGGGTCCGGCAGACGAAGTTGGCCAGCCCCTCCCCCCAAGTCTATAGCCCACCCGTTTTTTGGGCATTTTTGCGGCGGACGAACTTGGGGACCGGACCTTCGGGGGCTTATTTTTGGGCTCGGCGGTGCCCATGGCCTATTTTTGGCACACAGAGGGCGCTCGCAAAGTCTCCCCCCATTCTGAGTCCGGCGGACGAAGTTGGCCAGCCCCTCCCCCCAAGGCTATAGCCCACCCGTTTTTTAGGCATTTTTGCGGCGGACGAACTTGGGGACGGGACCTTCGGGGGCTTATTTTTGGGCGCGGCTGTGCCCACGGCCTATTTTTGGCACACAGAGGGCGCTCGGACAGTCTCCCCATTCTCCGAGTCCGCGGATTTGCTGGCCAGCCCTCCCCCAAGGCTATAGCCCACCCGCTTTTTAGGCATTTTCATGCGGACGAACTTGGGGACGGGACCTTCGGGGGCTTATTTTTGGGCGCGGCTGTGCCCACGGCCTAATATTGGCACACGGAGGGCGCTCGTAAAGTCTCGCCCCATTCCGAGTCCGGCGGACGAAGTTGGCCAGCGCCTCCCCCCAAGGCTATAGCCCACCCGCTGGGGCATTTTGCGGCGGACGAACTTGGGGACAGGACCTTCGGGGCTTATTTTTGGGCGCGACTGTGCCGCGGTCTATTTTTGGCACACAGAGGGCGCTGCGCAGTGTCGCCCCATTCCGAGTCCGGCGGACGAAGTTCGCCAGCCCCTCCCAAGGCTATAGCCTCGCCTGCTGGGCATTTTTGCGGCGGACGAACTTGGGGACGGACCTTCGGGGCCTATTTTTGGGCGCGCTGTGCCCGCGTCTATTTTTGGCACACGGAGGGCGCTCACAAAGTCTCGTCCCATTCCGAGTTCGGGGACGGTTGGCCAGCCCTCCCCCAAGGCTATAGCCCACCCGCTGGGGCTTTTGACGGATGAATTTGGGTACGGACCTTCGGGGCTTATTTTTGACGCGGCTGTGCCTGCGCCTATTTTGGGCGCACGGAGGGCGCCGCAAAGTCTCCCCCATTCTCGAGTCCGGCGGATTTGGCCAGCCCTCCCCCAAGGCTATAGCCCACCCGCTTTTTGGGCATTTTGCGGCGGACGAACTTGGGGACGGGACGCTCGGGGCTTATTTTTGGGCGCGCTGTGCCTGTGGCCTAATATTTGCACACGGAGGGCGCTCGTAAAGTCAAGCCGCATTCCGAGTCCTGCGGACGGTGGCCAGCCCTCCCCCTGTGGCTATAGCCCACCCGCTTTTGGGCATTTTTGCGGCGGACGAACTTGGGGACGGGACCTTCGGGGCTTATTTTTGGGTGCTGTGCTCCGCTGGACTATTTTTGGCACTCGGAGGCCGCTCGCAAAGTCTCACCCCATTCCTAGTCCGGCGGAAGGAAGTGGGCCAGCCCCTCCCCCCAAGGCTATAGCCCACTGTTTTTTGGGCATTTTTGCGGCGGACGAACTTGGGGACGGGACCTTCGGGGGCTTATTTTTGGGAGCGGTTGTGCCCGCACCCTATTTTTGGCACACGGAGGCCGCTCGAAAGTCTCGCCGCATTCCGAGTCCGGCGGACGAAGTTGGCCAGCCCCTCCCCCCAAGGCTATAGCCCACCCGTTTTTTGGGCATTTTTGCGGCGGACGAACTTGGGGACGGGACCTTCGGGGGCTTATTTTTGGGCGCGGCTCTGCCCGCATACTATTTTTGGCACACAAAGGCCGCTCGCAATGTCTCACCCCATTCCTAGTCCGGCGGAAGGAAGTGGGCCAGCCCCTCCCCCTAAGGCTATAGCCCACTGTTTTTTGGGCATTTTTGCGGCGGACGAACTTGGGGACGGGACCTTCGGGGGCTTATTTTTGGGAGCGGTTGTGCGCGGCCTATTTTTGGCACACGGAGGCCGCAAAGTCTCGCCGCATTCCGAGTCCGCGGACGGTTGGCCAGCCCTCCCCAAGGCTATAGCCCACCCGCTTTTGGGCATTTTTGCGGACGAACTTGGGGACGGACCTTCGGGGCTTATTTTTGGCCGCTGTGCCCGTGCACTATTTTTGGTACACGAAGGCCGCCGCAAAGTCTCACCCCATTCCTAGTCCGGCGGAAGAAAGTGGCCAGCCCTCCCCCAAGGCTATAGCCCACTGTTTTTGGGTATTTTTGTGGGACGAACTTGGGGACGGACCTTCGGGGCTTATTTTTGGGCGCGGCTGTGCCTCGGCCTATTTTTGGCACACAGAGGTCGCCGCAAAGTCTCGCCCCATTCCGAGTCCGCGGATTTGTTGGCCAGCCCTCCCCAAGGCTATAGCCCACCCGTTTTTTGGGCATTTTTGCGGCGGACGAACTTGGGGACGGGACCTTCGGGGGCTTATTTTTGGACAGGGCTGTGCCCGCGGACTATTTTTGGCGCACGAAGGCCGTTCGCAAAGTCTCACCCCATTCCTAGTCCGGCGGAAGGAAGTGGGCCAGCCCCTCCCCCCAAGGCTATAGCCCACTGTTTTTTGGGCATTTTTGCGGCGGACGAACTTGGGGACGGGATCTTCGGGAGCTTATTTTTGGGCGCAGCTGTGTCCGCGGCCCATTTTTGGCACACGGAGGCCGCTCGCAAAGTCTCGCCCCATTCCGAGTCCGGCGGACGAAGTTGGCCAGCGCCTCCCCCCAAGGCTATAGCCCACCCGTTTTTTGGGCATTTTTGCGGCGGACGAACTTGGGGACGGGACCTTCGGGGGCTTATTTTTGGGCGCGGCTGTGTCCGTGGCCTATTTTGGGTACACGGAGGGCGCTCGCAAAGTCTCGACCCATTCCGAGTTCGGCGGACGAGGTTGGCCAGCCCCTCCCCCCAAGGCTATAGCCCACCAATTTTTTGGGCATGTTTGCGGCGGACGAATTTGGAAACGGGACCTTCGGGGGCTTATTTTTGGGCGCGGCTGTGTCCGCGGCCGACTTTTGGTACACGGAGGGCGGTCGCAAAGTCTCGCCCCATTCCGAGTCCGGCGGACGAAGTCGGCCAGCCCCTCCCGCCAAGGCTATAACCCACCCGTTTTTTGGGCATTTTTGTGGCGGACGAACTTGGGGACGGGACCTTCGGGGGCTTATTTTTGGGCGCGGGGTGCCCGCGGCCTATTTTTGGCACACGGAGGGCGCTCGCAAAGTCTCGCCCCATTCCGAGTCCGTCGGACGAAAGTGGGCCAGCCCCTCCCCCCAAGGCTATAGCCCACTGTTTTTTGGGTATTTTTGCGGCGGACGAACTTGGGGACGGGACCTTCGGGGGCTTATTTTTGGACGCGGCTGTGCCCGCGGCCTATTTTTGGCACACGGAGGGCGGTCGCAAAGTCTCGCCCCATTCCGAGTCCGGCGGACGAAGTCGGCCAGCCCCTCCCGCCAAGGCTATAACCCACCCGCTTTTGGGCATTTTGCGCGGACGAACTTGGGGACGGGACCTTCGGGGCTTATTTTGCGGGTGAGCCCGCCCTATATTTGGCACAAGGAGGGCGCTGCAGTATCGCCTCATTCCGAGTCCGCGACGAAATGCCAGCCCGCCCCCAAGGCTATAGCCCACCCGCTTTTGGGCATTTTTACGCGGACGAACTTGGGGACGGACCTTCGGGGCTTATTTTTGACGCGGCTGTGCCCGCTGCCTATTTTTGGCACACGGAGGGCGCCGCAAAGTCTCGCCCCATTCCGAGTCCGCGGACGGTTGGCCAGCCCCTCCCCAAGGCTATAGCCCACCCATTTTTTGGGCGTTTTTATGCGGACGAACTTGGGGACGGTACTTTCGGGGTTATTTTTGGACGCGGCTGTGGCGGCGGCCTATTTTTAGCTCACGTAGGGCGCCGCAAAGTCTGGCTCCCATTCCAGTCCGGCGGATTTGTTGGCCAGCCCTCCCCAAGGCCATAGCCCACCGGTTTTTTGGGCATTTTTGCGGCGGACGAACTTGGGGACGGGACCTTCGGGGGCTTATTTTTGGGTGTGGCTGTGCCCGCAGCCTAATATTGGCACACGGAGGACGCTCGCAAAGTCTCGACCCATTCCGAGTCCGGCGGACGAAGTTGGCCAGCCCCTCCCCCGAAGGCTATAGCCCACCCATTTTTTGGGCATTTTTGCGGCGGAAGAACTTGGGGACGGGACCTTCGGGGGCTTATTTTTGGGCGTGGCTGTTCCAGCGGCCTATTTTTGGCACACGGAGGGCGCCGCAAAGTCGCGCCCATTCCGAGTCCGCGGACAAAGTTGGCCAGCCCTCCCCAAAGGCTATAGCCCACCCGCTGGGGGCATTTTGCGGACGAACTTGGGGACGGGGCTTATTTTTGGGCGCGCCTGTACCCGGGCCTATTTTTGACACACGGAGGGCGCTCAGAAAGTCTCGCCCCATTCCGAGTCCGCGGACGAATTTGGCCCCCCTCCCCCAAGGATATAGCCCACCCATTTTTGGGCATTTTTGCGGCGGACGAACTTGGGGATGGGACATTCGGGGCTTATTTTGGGCGCGCTGTGCCTCATTTTTGGCACACGGAGGGCGCTCGTAAAGTCTCGCCCCATTCCGAGTCCGGCAGACGGTTGGCCAGCCCTCCCCCAAGGCTATAGCCTACCCATTTTTCGGGCATTTTTGCGGACGAACTTGGGGACGGGACCTTCGGGGCTTATTTTTGGGTGCGGCTGTGCCCAAGCCTATTTTTGGCACACGGAGGGCGCCGCAGTCTCGCCCCATTCCGAGTCCGCGGACGAATCTTGGCCAGCCCCTCCCCAAGGCTATAGCCCACCCGCTTTCGGGCATTTTTGTGGCGGATGAACTTGGGGACGGGACCTTCGAGCTTATTTTGGGTGCGGCTGTGTCCGCGCCTATTTTTGCACACGGAGGGCGCCGCAAAGTCTCGGCCCATTCCGAATCCGAGGACGAGTTGGCCAGCCCTCCCCCAAGGCTATAGCCCACCCGTTTTTTGGGCATTTTTCCGTTCGACGAACTTGGGGACGGGACCTTCGGGGTCTTATTTTTGGGTGCGGCAGTGCCCGTGGCCTATTTTTGTCACACGGAGGGCGCTCGTAAAATCTCGCCCCATTCCGAGTCCGGCGGACGAATTTGGCCAGCCCCACCCCCCAAGGATATAACCCACCCGTTTTTTGGGAATTTTTGCGGCGGACGAACTTGGGGACGGGACATTCGGGGGCTTATTGTTGGGCGCTGTGCTCATGCCTATTTTTGGCACACGGAGGGCGCCAGAAGTCTCGCCCCATTCCGAGTCCGCTGATTTGCCAGCCTCCCCAAGGCTATACCCCACACCTTTTTTGGGCATTTTTGCGGCGGACGAACTTGGGGACGGACTTCGGGGCTTATTTTTGGGTGCGGCTGTGCCCGCGGCCTATTTTTGGCACACGGAGGGCGCTCGCAAAGTCTCGCCCCATTCCGAGTCCGGCGGACGAACTTGGCCAGCCCCTCCCCCCAAGGCTATAGCCCACCCGTTTTCTGGGCATTTTTGTGGCGGATGAACTTGGGGACGGGACCTTCGGGAGCTTATTTTGGGGTGCGGCTGTGTCCGCGGCCTATTTTTGGCACACGGAGGGCGCTCGCAAAGTCTCGGCCCATTCCGAATCCGGAGGACGAAGTTGGCCAGCCCCTCCCCCCAACGCTATAGCCCACCCGCTTTTTTTTTTCGACGAACTTGGGGACGGGACCTTCGGGGCTTATTTTTTAGCGCGGCTGTGCCTGCGTCATTTTTGGCACACGGAGGGTGCTCAAAAGTCTCGCCCAATTCCCCAAGTCCGGCGGATTTGCTGGCCAGCCCCTCCCCCCAAGGCTATAGCCCACCCGTTTTTTGGGCATTTTTGCGGCGGACGAACTTGGGGACGGGACCTTCGGAAGCTTATTTTGGGGCGCGGCTGTGCCCGCGTATATTTTTGGCACACGGAGGGCGCTCAAAGTCTCGCCCCATTCCGAATCCGCGGACGAAGTTGGCCAGCCCTCCCCAACGCTATAGCCCACCCGCTTGGGCATTTTTGCTCGACGAACTTGGGACGGGACCTTCGGGGCTTATTTTTGAGCGCGCTGTGCCCGCGCCTATTTTTGGCACACGGAGGGTGCTCAAAAGTCTCGCCCAATTCCAAGTCCGCGGACGGTGGGCCAGCCCTCCCCCAAGGCTATAGCCCACCCGCTTTTGGGCATTTTTGGACGAACTTGGGGACGGGACCTTCGGAAGCTTATTTTGGGCGCGCTGTGCCCGCCTATTTTTGGCACACAGAGGGCGCCACAAAGTCTCGCCCCATTCCGAATCCGCGGACGAAGTTGGCCAGCCCCTCCCCAAGGCTATAGCCCACCCGCTTTTTTGGGCATTTTTGCGCTCGAACTTGGGGACGGGACCTTCGGGGGTTATTTTTGGGCGCGGCTGTGCCCGCGGCCTATTTTTGGCACACGGACGGCGCTCGCAAAGTCTCGCCCCATTCCGAGTCCGGCGGACGAAGTTGGCCAGCCCCTCCCCCAAGGCTATAGCCCACCCGTTTTTTGGGCATTTTTGCGGCGGACGAACTTGGGGATGGGACCTTCGGGGGCTTATATTTGGGCGCGGCTGTGACCGCAGCCTATTTTTGGCACACGGAGGGTGCTCGTAAAGTTTCACCCCATTCTGAGTCCGGCGGACGAATTTGGCCAGCCCCTCCCCCCAACGCTATAGCCCACCCGTTTTTTGGGCATTTTTGCGTTCGACGAACTTGGGGACGGGACCTTCGGGGGCTTATTTTTGAGCGCGGCTGTGCCCGCGGCCTATTTTTGGCACACGGAGGGCGCTCGAAAAGTCTCGCCCAATTCCAAGTCCGGCGGACGAAGTTGGCCAGCCCCTCCCCCCAAGGCTATAGCCCACCCGTTTTTTGGGCATTTTTGCGGCGGACGAACTTGGGGACGGGACCTTCGGAAGCTTATTTTGGGGCGCGGCTGTGCCCGCGGCCTATTTTTGGCACACGGAGGGCGCTCACAAAGTCTCGCCCCATTCCGAATCCGGCGGACGAAGTTGGCCAGCCCCTCCCCCCAAGGCTATAGCCCACCCGTTTTTTGGGCATTTTTGCGTTCGACGAACTTGGGGACGGGACCTTCGGGGGCTGATTTTTGGGCGCGGCTGTGCCTACGGCCTATTTTTGGCACATGGAGGGCGCTCGCAAAGTCTCGCCCCATTCCGAGTCCGGCGGATTTGGCCAACCCTCCCCAAGGCTATAGCCCACCCGTTTTTTGGGCATTTTTGCGGCGGACGAACTTGGGGACGGGACCTTTGGGAGCTTATTTTGGGCACGGCTGTGCCCGCGGCCTATTTTTAGCACATGGAGGGCGCTCGCCAAGTCTCGCCCCATTCCGAGTCCGGCGGACGAAGTTGGCCAGCCCCTCCCCCCAAGGCTATAGCCCACCCGTTTTTTGGGCATTTTTGCGGCGGATGAAATTGGGGACGGGGGCTTATTTTTGGGTACAGCTGTGCCCACGGCCTATTTTTGGCACACGGAGGGTGCTCGCAAAGTCTCGCCCCATTCCGAGTCCGGCGGACGAAGTTGGCCAGCCCCTCCCCCCAAGGCTATAGCCCACCCGTTTTTTGGGCATTTTTGGGGGACGGGACTTATTTTGAAGCTTATTTTTGGCACACGGAGGGCGCCACAAAGTCTCGCCCCATTCCGAATCCGGGACGGTTGGCCAGCCCTCCCCCAAGGCTATAGCCCACCCGCTTTTTTTTTGCGTTGGGGACGGGACCTTCGGGGCTTATTTTTGGTGCGGCTGTGCCTGCGCCTATTTTTGGCACATGGAGGGCGCCGCAAAGTCTCGCCCATTCCGAGTCCGCGGATTTCCAACCCTCCCCAAGGCTATAGCCCACCCGTTTTTTGGGCATTTTTGCGGCGGACGAACTTGGGGACGGGACCTTTGGGAGCTTATTTTTGGGCACGGCTGTGCCCGCGGCCTATTTTTAGCACATGGAGGGCGCTCGCCAAGTCTCGCCCCATTCCGAGTCCGGCGGACGAAGTTGGCCAGCCCCTCCCCCCAAGGCTATAGCCCACCCGTTTTTTGGGCATTTTTGCGGCGGATGAAATTGGGGACGGGGGCTTATTTTTGGGTACGGCTGTGCCCACGGCCTATTTTTGGCACACAGAGGGTGCTCGCAAAGTCTCGCCCCATTCCGAGTCCGGCGGACGAAGTTGGCCAGCCCCTCCCCCAAGGCTATAGCCCACCCGTTTTTTGGGCATTTTTGCGGCAGACGAACTTGGGGATGGGACCTTCGGGGGCTTATATTTGGGCGCGGCTGTGACCGCAGCCTATTTTTGGCACAAGGAGGGCGCTCGAAAAGTCTCACCCAATTCCAAGTCCGGCGGACGAAGTTGGCCAGCCCTCCCCCAAGGCTATAGCCCACCCGCTTTTGGGCATTTTGCGGACGAACTTGGGGACGGGACCTTCGGAAGCTTATTTTGGGGCGCGCTGTGCCCGCTCATTTTTGGCACACGGAGGGCGCTCGCAAAGTCTCGCCTCATTCCGAGTCCGCGGACGGTTGGCCAGCCCTCCCCAAGGCTATAGGCCATCCGCTGGGCATTTCGGCGCACTAACTTGGGGACGGGACCTTCGGGGGCTTATTTTTGGGGGCGGCTGTCCCCACGGCCTATTTTTGGCACACGGAGGGCGCTCGCAAAGTCTCGCCCCATTCCGAGTTCAGCGAACGAAGTTGGCCAGCCCCTCCCCCCAAGGCTATAGCCCACCCGTTTTTTGGGCATTTTTGCGGCGGACGAACTTGGGGACGGGACCTTCGGGGGCTTATTTTTGGGCGTTGCTGTGTCTGCGGCCTATTTTTGGCATACGGAGGGTGCCCGCAAAGTCTCGCCCCATTCCGAATCCGGCGGAAGAAGTTGGCCAGCCTCTCCCCCCAAGGCTATAGCCCATCCGTTTTTTGGGCATTTTTGCGGCGCACAAACTTGGGGACGGGACCTTCGGGGGCTTATTTTTGGGCATGGCTGTGCCCACGGCCTATTTTTGGCACACGGAGGGAACTAGCAAAGTCTCGCCCCATTCCGAGTCCGGCGGACGAAGTTGGCCAGCCCCTCCCCCCAAGGCTATAGCCCACCCGTTTTTTGGGCATTTTTGCGGGGGACGAACTTGGGGACGGGACCTTGGGGGGTTTATTTTTGGGCGCGGCTGTGCCCGCGGCCTAGTTTTTACACACGGAGGGCGCTCGCAAAGTCACACCCCATTCCGAGTCCGGCGGACGAAGTGGGCCAGCCCCTCCGCCCAAGGCTATAGCCCAACCGTTTTTTGGGCATTTTTGCGGCGGACGAACTTGGGTACGGGACATTCGGGGGCTTATTTTTGGATACGGCTGTGCCCGCGGCCTATTTTTGGCACACGGAGGGCCCTCGCAAAGTCTCGCCCCATTCCGAGTCTGGCGGAAGAAGTTGGCCAGCCCCTCCCACCAAGGCTATAGCCCATCCGTTTTTTGGGCATTTTTGCGGCGGACAAACTTGGGGACGGGACCTTCGGGGGCTTATTTTTGGGAGCGACTGTGTCCGTGGCCTATTTTTGGCCCACGGAGGGCGCTCATAAAGTCTCGCCCCATTCCGAGTCTGGCGGACGAAGTTGGCAAGCCCCTCCCCCCAAGGCTATAGCCCACCCGTTTTTTGGGCATTCCTGCGGGGGACGAACTTGGGGATGGCACCTTCGGGGGCTTATTTTTGGGAGCGGCGGTGCCCACAGCCTATTTTTGGTACACGGAGGGCGCTCGCAAAGTCTCACCCCATTCCGAGTCCGGCGGACGAAGTTGGCCAGCCCTTCCCCCCAAGGCTATAGCCCGCCCGTTTTTTGGGCATTTTTGCGGCGGACGAACTTGGGGACGGGACCTTCGGGGGCTTATTTTTGGGCGTGGCTGTGCCCGCGGCCTATTTTTCGCACACGGAGGGCGCTAGCAAAGTCTCGCCCAATACCGAGTCCGCGGATTTGTTGGCCAGCCCTCCCCCAAGGCTATAGCCCACCCGTTTTTTGGGCATTTTTGCGGGGGACGAACTTGGGGACGGGACCTTCGGGGGCTTATTTTTGGGCGCGGCTGTGCCCGCGGCCTATTTTTGGCACACGGAGGTGCTCGCAAAGTCTCGGCCCATTCCGAGTCTGGCGGAAGAAGTGGGCCAGCCCCTCCCACCAAGGCTATAGCCCATCCGTTTTTTGGGCATTTTTGCGGCGGACGAACTTGGGGACGGGACCTTCGGAAGCTTATTTTGGGGCGCGGCTGTGCCCGCGGCCTATTTTTGGCACACGGAGGGCGCTCGCAAAGTCTCGCCTCATTCCGAGTCCGGCGGACGAAGTTGGCCAGCCCCTCCCCCCAAGGCTATAGGCCATCCGTTTTTTGGGCATTTTTGCGGCGCACAAACTTGGGGACGGGACCTTCGGGGGCTTATTTTTGGGGGCGGCTGTCCCCACGGCCTATTTTTGGCACACGGAGGGCGCTCGCAAAGTCTCGCCCCATTCCGAGTTCAGCGAACGAAGTTGGCCAGCCCCTCCCCCCAAGGCTATAGCCCACCCGTTTTTTGGGCATTTTTGCGGCGGACGAACTTGGGGACGGGACCTTCGGGGGCTTATTTTTGGGCGCGGCTGTGACCGTGGCCTATTTTTGGCACACGGAGGACGCTCGCAAAGTCTCGCCCCATTCCGAGTCCGGCGGACGAACTTTGCCAGCCCCACCCCCCAAGGCTATAGCCCACCCGTTTTTGTGGCCTTTTTCCGCTGGACGAACTTGGTACCCGTTTTTGGGCATTTTTGCGGCGGACGAACTTGGGGACGGGACCTTCGGGTGCTTATTTTTGGGCGCGGCTGTGCCTGCGGCCTATTTTTGGCACACGGAGGGCAGGTCGCAAAGTCTCGCCCCATTCCGAGTCCAGCGGACTAACTTGGCCAGCCCCACCGCCCAAGGCTATAGTCCACCCGTTTTTGTGGCCTTTTTCCGCTGGACTAACTTGGCGCCCCGGCCTTCGGGAGGTTATTTTTTGGCGCGGCTGTGCCCGCGTCCTATTTTTGGCACACGGAGGACGCTCGCAAAGTCTCGCCCCATTCCGAGTCCGGCGGACGAACTTGGCCAGCCCCTCCCTCCAAGGCTATCGCCCACCCGTTTTTGGTTCCTTTTTCCGCTGGACGAACTTGGCACCCATTTTTTGGCATTTTTGCGGCGGACGAACTTGGGGACGGGACCTTCGGGTGCTTACTTTTGGGCGCGCCTGTGCCCGCGGCCTATTTTTGGCACACGGAGGGCGCTCGCAAAGTCTCGCCCCATTCCGAGTCCACCGGACGAACTTGGCCAGCACCTCCCTCCAAGGCTATAGCCCACCCGTTTTTGTGGCCTTTTTCCGCTGGACGGACTTGGCACCCGTTTTTTGGCATTTTTGCGGCGGACGAACTTGGGGACGGGACCTTCGGGTGCTTATTTTTGGGCGCGGCTGTGCCTGCGGCCTATTTTTGGCACACGGAGGGCAGGTCGCAAAGTCTCGCCCCATTCCGAGTCCAGCGGACTAACTTGGCCAGCCCCACCGCCCAAGGCTATAGTCCACCCGTTTTTGTGGCCTTTTTCCGCTGGACTAACTTGGCGCCCCGGCCTTCGGGAGGTTATTTTTTGGCGCGGCTGTGCCCGCGTCCTATTTTTGGCACACGGAGGACGCCGCAAAGTCTCGCCCATTCCGAGTCCGCGGACGAACTTGGCCAGCCCCACCCCCAAGGCTATAGCCCACCCGCTTTTGTGGCCTTTTTCCGCTGGACGAACTTGGTACCCGCTTGGGCATTTTACGGCGGACGAACTTGGGGACGGGACCTTCGGTACTTATTTTTGGGCGCGGCTGTGCCCGCGTCTATTTATGGCACACGGAGGGCGCCGCAGTCTCGCCCCATTCCGAGTCCGCGACTAAGTTGGCCAGCCCCACAGCCCAAGGCTATAGTCCACCCGCTTTTGTGGCCTTTTCCGCTGGACGAACTTGGCGCCCCGGCCTTCGGGAGGTTATTTTTGGGCGCGGCTGTGCCTCAAGCCCTATTTTTTGCACACGGAGGACGCCGCAAAGTCTCGCCCCATTCCGAGTCCGGCGGACGAACTTGGCCAGCCCCACCCCCCAAGGCTATAGTCCACCCGTTTTTGTGGCCTTTTTCCGCTGGACGAACTTGGCTTTTGGGCATTTTTACGGCGGACTGGGACCTTCGGTATTTTTTTGGGCGCTGCTGTGCTCGCGTCTATTTATGGCACACGGAGGACGCCGCAAAGTCTCGTCCCATTCCGAGTCCGGCGGACTAACTTGGCCAGCCTCACAGCCCAAGGCTATAGTCCACCCGTTTTTGTGGCCTTTTTCCGCTGGACGAACTTGGCGCCCCGGCCTTCGGGAGGTTATTTTTGGGCGCGGCTGTGCCCGCGTCCTATTTTTGGCACACGGAGGACGCTCGCAAAGTCTCGCCCATTCCGAGTCCGGCGGACGAACTTGGCCAGCCCCACAGCCCAAGGCTATAGTCCACGCTTTTGTGGCCTTTTTCCGCTGGACGAACTTGGCGCCTTCGGGCGCGGCTGTGCCTGCCCTATTTTTGGCACACGGAGGACGCTGCAAAGTCTCGCCCCATTCCGAGTCCGGCGGACTAACTTGGCCAGCCCCACCCCCAAGGCTATAGTCCACCCGCTTTTTGTGGCCTTTTTCCGCTGGACGAACTTGGCGCCCGGCCTCGGGAGGTTATTTTTGGGCGCGGCTGTGCCCGTCCTATTTTTGGCACACGGAGGACGCTCGCAAAGTCTCGCCCCATTCCGAGTCCGGCGGACGAACTCGGCCAGCCCCACCCCCCAAGGCTATGGCCCACCCGTTTTTGTGGCCTTTTTCCGCTGGACGAACTTGGCGCCCCGGCCTTCGGAAGGTTATTTTTGGGCGCGGCTGCGCCCGCGTCCTATTTTTGGCACACGGAGGACGCTCGCAAAGTCTCGCCCCATTCCGAGTCCGGCGGACGAACTTGGCCAGCCCCACCCCCCAAGGCTATAGCCCACCCGTTTTTGTGGCCTTTTTCCGCTGGACGAACTTGGTACCCGTTTTTGGGCATTTTTACGGCGGACGAACTTGGGGACGGGACCTTCGGGTACTTATTTTTTGGCGCGGCTGTGCCCGCGTCCTATTTATGGCACACGGAGGGCGCTCGCAAAGTCTCGTCCCATTCCGAGTCCGGCGGACTAACTTGGCCAGCCCCACAGCCCAAGGCTATAGTCCACCCATTTTTGTGGCCTTTTTCCGCTGGACGAACTTGGCGCCCCGGCCTTCGGGAGGTTATTTTTGGGCGCGGCTGTGCCCGCGTCCTATTTTTGGCACACGGAGGACGCTCGCAAAGTCTCGCCCCATTCCGAGTCCGGCGGACGAACTTGGCCAGCCCCACCCCCCAAGGCTATAGTCCACCCGTTTTTGTGGCCTTTTTCCGCTGGACGAACTTGGCGCCCCGGCCTTCGGGAGGTTATTTTTGGGCGCGGCTGTGCCCGCGTCCTATTTTTTGCACACGGAGGACGCTCGCAAAGTCTCGCCCCATTCCGAGTCCGGCGGACGAACTTGGCCAGCCCCACCCCCCAAGGCTATAGCCCACCCGTTTTTGTGGCCTTTTTCCGCTGGACGAACTTGGCGCCCCGGCCTTCGGGAGGTTATTTTTGGGCGCGGCTGTGCCCGCGTCCTATTTTTGGCACACGGAGGACGCTCGCAAAGTCTCGCCCCATTCCGAGTCCGGCGGACGAACTTGGCCAGCCCCACCCCCCAAGGCTATAGCCCACCCGTTTTTGTGGCCTTTTTCCGCTGGACGAACTTGGTACCCGTTTTTGGGCATTTTTGCGGCGGACGAACTTGGGGACGGGACCTTCAGGTGCTTATTTTTGGGTTCAACTGTGCCCGCGGCCTATTTTTGGCACACGGAGAGCGCTCGCAAAGTCTCGCCCCATTCCGAGAGTGGCGGACGAAGTTGGCAAGCCCCTCCCCCCAAGGCGCTAGCCCACCCGTTTTTTGGGCATTTTTGCGGCGGACGAACTTGGGGACGGGACCTTCGGGGGCTTATTTTTGGCGCGCTGTGCCATGCCAATTTTTGGCACACGGAGGGCGCTGCAAAGTCTCGCCCCATTCCGAATCCGCGGATTTGGCAAGCCCTCCCCCAAGGCTATAGCCCACCCGCTTTGGGCATTTTGCGGACGAACTTGGGGACGGGACCTTCGGGGCTTATTTTTGCGCGGCTGTGCCCTTGCCCTATTTTTGGCACACGGAGGGTGCTCGCAAAGTCTCGCCCCATTTCAAGTCCGGCGGACGTCGGCCAGCCCTCCCCAAGACTATAGCCCACCCGCTTTTGGGCATTCCCGGGGACGAACTTGGGGACGGGACCTTCGGGGGCTTATTTTTTGGCGCGGCTGTGCCCGCAGCCTATTTTTGGTACACGGAGGGTGCTCGCAATGTCTCACCCCATTCCGAGTCCGGCGGACGAAGTTGGCCAGCCCTTCCCCCCAAGGCTATAGCCCACCCGTTTTTTGGGCATTTTTGCGGCGGACGAACTTGGGGACGGGACCTTCGGGGGCTTATTATTGGGCGCGGCTGTGCCGGTGGCCTATTTTTGGCACACGGAGGGCGCTCGCAAAGTCTCGCCCCATTCCGAGTCCGGCGGACGAAGTTGGCCAGCCCCTCCCCCCAAGGCTATAGCCCACCCGTTTTTTGGCATTTTTGCGGGGGACGAACATGGGTACGTTACCTTCAGGGGCTTATTTTTGGGCGCGGCTGTGCCCGCGGCCTATTTTGGGCACACGGAGGGCGCTCGCAAAATTTCGACCCATTCCGAGTCCGGCGGACGAACTTGGCCAGCCCCTCCCCCCAAGGCTATAGCCCACCCCTTTTTCGGCCATTTTTGCGGCGGAAGAACTTGGGGACGGGACCTTCGGGCACCTATTTTTTGGTACGGCTGTGCCCGCGGCCTATGTTTGGCACACGGAGGGTGCTCGCAAAGTCTCGCCCTATTCCGAGTCCGGCGGACGAACTTGGCCAGCCCCTCCCCCCAAGGCTATAGTCCACCTTTTTTTGACATTTTTACGGCGGACGAACTTGGGGACGGGACCTTCGGGCGCTTATTTTTGGGGGCGTCTTTACCTGCTGCCTATTTTTGGAACACGGAGGGCGCTCGCAAAGTCTCATCCCATTCCGAGTCCACCGGACGAGCTTGGCCAGCCCCTCCCCCCAAGGCTATAGCCCACCCGTTTTTTGGGGATTTTTGAGGCGGACGAACTTGGGGACGGGACATCGGGTGCTTATTTTTGGGCGCGGCTGTGCCCGTAACCTTTTTTTGGCACACGGAGGGCGCTCGCAAAGTCTCACCCCATTCCGAGTCCGGCGGACGAACTTGGCCAGCCCCACCCCACAAGGCTATAGCCCACCCGTTTTTGTGGCCTTATTTCTCTGGACGAACTTGGCACCCGTTTTTGGGCATTTTTGCGGCGGACGAACTTGGGGACGGGACCTTCGGGCGATTATTTTTGGGAGCGGCTGTGCCCGCGGCCTATTTTTGGCACACGGAGGAAACTCGCAAAGGCTCGCCCCATTCGGAGTCTGGCGGACGAACTTGGCCAGCCCCACCGCCCAAGGCTATAGTCCACCCGTTTTTGTGGCCTTTTTCCGCTGGACGAACTTGGCGCCCCGGCCTTCGGGAGGTTATTTTTTGGCGCGGCTGTGCCCGCGTCCTATTTTTGGCACACGGAGGACGCCAACAAAGTCTCGCCCCATTCCGAGTCCGGCGGACGAACTTGGCCAGCCCCACCCCCCAAGGCTATAGCCCACCCGTTTTTGTGGCCTTTTTCCGCTGGACGAACTTGGTACCCGTTTTTGGGCATCTTTACGGCGGACGAACTTGGGGACGGGACCTTCGGGTACTTATTTTTGGGCGCGGCTGTGCCCGCGGCCTATTTATGGCACACGGAGGGCGCTCGCAAAGTCTCGTCCCATTCCGAGTCCGGCGGACTAACTTGGCCAGCCCCACCGCCCAAGGCTATAGTCCACCCGTTTTTGTGGCCTTTTTCCGCTGGACGAACTTGGCGCCCCGGCCTTCGGGAGGTTATTTTTGGCGCGGCTGTGCCCTATTTTTGGCACACGGAGGACGCCGCAAAGTCTCGCCCCATTCCGAGTCCGCGGATGAACTTGGCCAGCCCCACCCCCAAGGCTATAGCCCACCCGCTTTTGTGGCCTTTTTCCGCTGGACGAACTTGGTACCTTTTGGGCATTTTTGCGGACGAACTTGGGGACGGGACCTTCAGGTGCTTATTTTTGGGCGCGCTGTGCCCGCTGCCTATTTTGGCACACGGAGGGCGCCGCAAAGTCTCGCCCATTCCGAGTCCGGGGACTAACTTGGCCAGCCCCACCGCCCAAGGCTATAGACCACCCGTTTTTGTGGCCTTTTTCCGCTGGACGAACTTGGCGCCCGGCCTTCGGGAGGTTATTTTTGGCGCGGCTGTGCCCAAGGCCCTATTTTTGGCACACGGAGGACGCTCGCAAAGTCTCGCCCCATTCCGAGTCCGGCGGACTAACTTGGCCAGCCCCACCGCCCAAGGCTATACCCCACCCGTTTTTGTGGCCTTTTTCCGCTGGACGAACTTGGTACCCGTTTTTGGGCATTTTTGCGGCGGACGAACTTGGGGACGGGACCTTTGGACGCTTATTTTTGGGGGTGGCTGTGCCCGCGGCCTATTTTTGGCACACGGAGGGCGCTCGTAAAGTCTCGCCCCATTCCAAGTCCACCGGACAAACTTGGCCAGCCCCTCCCCCCAAGGCTATAGCCCACCCGTTTTTTGGGGATTTTTGCGGCGGACGAACTTGGGACGGGACCTTCGGGCTCTTATTTTTGGGTGCAACTGTACCCACGGCCTATTTTTGGCACACCGAGGGCGCTCGCAAAGTCTCGCCCCATTCCGAGTCCGGCGGACGAATTTGGCCAGCCCCACCCCCCAAGGCTATAGCCCACCCGTTTTTGTGGCCTTTTTCCGCTGGACGAACTTGGCACCCGTTTTTGGGCATTTTTGCGGCGGACGAACTTGGGGACGGGACCTTCGGGCACTTATTTTTGGGGCGGCTGTGCCCGCGGCCTATTTTTGGCACACGGAGGGCGCTCACAAAGTCTCGCCCCATTCCGAGTCCGGCGGACGAACTTGGCCAGCCCCTCCCCCCAAGGCTATAGCCCACCCGTTTTTTGGGCATTTTTGCGGCGGACGAACTTGGGACGGGACCTTCGGGTGCTTATTTTTGGGTGAAACTGTACCCACGGCCTATTTTTGGCACACCGAGGGCGCTCGCAAAGTCTCACCCCATTCTGAGTCCGGCGGAGGAACTTGGCCAGCCCCTTCCCCCAATGCTATAGCCCACCCGTTTTTTGGACATTTTTGCGGCGGACGAACTTGGGACGGGACCTTCAGGCGCTTATTTTTGGGTGCAGCTGTACCCACGGGCTATTTTTGGCACACCGAGGGCGCTAGCAAAGTCTCGCCCCATTCCGAGTCCGGCGGACGAACTTGGCCAGCCCCTCCCCCCAAGGCTATAGCCCACCCATTTTTTGGGCATTTTTGCGGCGGACGAACTTGGGACGGGACCTTCGGGCGCTTATTTTTGGGTGCAGCTGTACCCACGGCCTATTTTTGGCACACCGAGGGCGCTAGCAAAGTCTCGCCCCATTCCGAGTCCGGCGGACGAACTGGGCCGGCCCCTCCCCCCAAGGCTATAGCCCACCCGTTTTTTGGGCATTTTTGCGGCGGACGAACTTGGGACGGGACCTTCGGGCACTTATTTTTGGGTGCAGCTGTACCCATGGCCTATTTTTGGCACACCGAGGGCGCTAGCAAAGTCTCGCCCTATTCCGAGTCCGGCGGACGAACTTGGCCAGCCCCTCCCCCCAAGGCTATAGTCCACCTTTTTTTGACATTTTTGCGGCGGACGAACTTGGGGACGGGACCTTCGGGCGCTTATTTTTGGGGGCGTCTGTACCTGCTGCCTATTTTTGGCACACGGAGGGCGCTCGCAAAGTCTCGCCCCATTTTGAGTCCGGCGGACGAAGTTGGCCAGCCCCTCCCCCGAAGGCTATAGCCCACCCGTTTTTTGGGCATTTTTGCGGCGGACGAACTTGGGGACGGGACCTTCGGGGGCTTATTTTTGGGCGCGGTTGTGCCCCCGGCCTATTTTTGGCAGTTGGAGGGCGCTCGCAAAGTCTCGTCCCATTCCGAGTCCGGCGGACGAAGTTGGCCAGCCCCTCCCCCCAAGGCTATAGCCCACCCGTTTTTTGCGCATTTTTGCGGCGGACGAGCTTGGGGATGGGACCTTCGGGGGCTTATTTTTGGGAGCGGCTGTGCCCGCAGCCTATTTTTGGTACACGGAGGGCGGTCGTAAAGTCTCGCCCCATTCCGAGTCCGGCGGATTTGGCGGGCCGACCCTCCCCAAGGCTATAGCCCACCCGCTTTTGGGCATTTTTGCGCGGACGAACTTGGGGACGGACCTTCGGGATTATTTTTGGGCGCGCTGTGCTCGCGCCTATTTTTGGTAGACGGAGGGCGCCGCAAAGTCTCGCCCCATTCCGAGTCCGCGGATTTGGCCAGCCCTCCCCCAAGGCTATAGCCCACCCGTTTTTTGGGCATTTTTGCGGCGGATGAACTTGGGGACGGGACCTTCGGGGGCTTAATTTTGGGTGCGACTGTGCCCGCGGCCTATTTTTTGCACACGGAGAGCGCTCGCAAAGTCTCGCCCCATTCCGAGAGTGGCGGACGAAGTTGGCAGTCCCCATCCCCCAAGACTATAGCCCACCCGTTTTTTGGGCATTTTTGCGGCGGACGAACTTGGGGACGGGACCTTCGGGGGCTTATTTTTGGGTGCGGCTGTGCCCGCGGCCTATATTTGGCACACAGAGAGCGCTCGCAAAGTCTCGCCCCATTCTGAGAGTGGCGGACGAAGTTGACAGGCCCCTCTCCCCAAGGCTATAGCCGACCCGTTTTTTGGGCATTTTTGTGGCGGACGAACTTGGGGACGGGACCTTCGGGGGCTTATTTTTGGGTGCGGCTGTGCCCGCAGCCTATTTTTGGCACACGGAGAGTGCTCGCAAAGTCTCGCCCCATTCCGAGTCCGGCGGACGAAGTTGACAGGGCCCTCCCCCCAAGGCTATAGCCCACCCGTTTTTTGGGCATTTTTGCGGCGGACGAACTTGGGGACAGGACTTTCGGGGGCTTATTTTTGGGTGCGGCTGTGCCCGCGGCCTATTTTTGGCACACAGAGAACGCTCGCAAAGTCTCGCCCTATTCCGAGAGTGGCGGACGAAGTTGACAGGCCCCTCCCCCCAAGGCTATAGCCCACCCGTTTTTTGGGCATTTTTGCGGCGGACGAACTTGGGGATGTGAACTTCGGGGGCTTATTTTTGGGTGCGGCTGTGCCCGCGGCCTATTTTTGGCACACGGAGAGTGCTCGCAAAGTTTCGCCCCATTCCGAGTCCGGCGGATGAAGTTGACAGGCCCCTCCCCCCAAGGCTATAGCCCACCCGTTTTTTGGGCATTTTTGCGGCGGACGAACTTGGGGACGGGACCTTCGGGGGCTTATTTTTGGGCGCGCTGTGCCCGCTCCTATTTTTGGCACACGGGGGGGGCTCGCATAGTCTCGCCCCATTCCGAGTCCGGGCGGACGGTTGGCCAGCCCTCCCCAAGGCTATAGCCCACCCGCTTTTTTCGGGCATTTTGCGGCGGACGAGCTTGTGGGACGGGACCTTCGGGGCTTATTTTTGGGCGCGGCTGTGCCTGCGTCTATTTTTGGCACACGGAGGGCGGTCGCCTAATATCTCACCCCATTCCGAGTTAGGCGGATTGGCCAGCCCCTCCCCCCAAGGCTATAGCCCACCCGTTTTTTGGGCATTTATGCGGCGGACGAACTTGAGGACGGAAACTTCGGGGGCTTATTTTTGGGTGCGGCTGTGCCCGCGGCCTATTTTTGGCACACGGAGAGTGCTCGCAAAGTTTCGCCCCATTCCGAGTCCGGGGGATGAAGTTGACAGGCCCCTCCCCCCAAGGCTATAGCCCACCCGTTTTTTGGGCATTTTTGCGGCGGACGAGCTTGGGGACGGGACCTTCGGGGGCTTATTTTTGGGCGCGGCTGTGCCCGCGGCCTATTTTTGGCACACGGAGGGCGGTCGCAATATCTCACCCCATTCCGAGTTAGGCGGACGAAGTTGGCCAGCCCCTCCCCCCAAGGCTATAGCCCACCCGTTTTTTGGGCATTTATGCGGCGGACGAACTTGAGGACGGAACCTTCGGGGGCTTATTTTTGGGTGCGGCTGTGGCCGCGGCCTATTTTTGGCACACGGAGAGCGCTCGCAAAGTCTCGCCCCATTCCGAGTCCGGCGGACGAAGTTGGCCAGCCCCTCCCCCCAAGGCTATAGCCCACCCGTTTTTTGGGCATTTTTGCGGTGGACGATCTTGGGGACGGGACCTTCGGGGGCTTATTTTTTGGGTGCAGGTTTGCCCGCGGCCTATTTTTGGCACACAGAGAGCGCTCGCAAAGTCTTGCCCCATTCTGAGAGTGGCGGACGAAGTTGACAGGCCCCTCCCCCCAAGGCTATAGCCCACCCGTTTTTTGGGCATTTTTGCGGCGGACGAACTTGGGGACGGGACCTTCGGGGGCTTATTTTTGGGCGCGGCTGTGCCCGCGGCCTATTTTTGGCACACGGAGAGCGCTCACTATGTCTCGCCCTATTCCGAGCCCGGCGGACGAAGTTTGCCAGCCCCTCCCCCCAAGGCTATAGCCCACCCGTTTTTTGGGCATTTTTGCGGCGGACGAACTTGGGGACGGGACCTTCGGGGGCTTATTTTTGGGCGCAGCTGTGTCCGCGGCCTATTTTTGGCAGACGGAGGGCACTCGCAAAGTCTCGCCCCATTCCGAGTCCGGCGGACGAAGTTGGCCAGCCTCTCCCCCCAAGGCTATAGCCCACCCGTTTTTTCGGCATTTTTGCGGCGGACGAACTTGGGGACGGGACCTTCGGGCGCTTATTTTTGGGCACGGCTGTGTCCGCGGCCTATTTTTGGCACACGGAGGGTGCTCGCAAAGTCCCGCCCCATTCTGAGTCCGGCGGCCGAAGTTGGCCAGCCCCTCCACCCAAGGCTATAGCCCACCCGTTTTTTGGGCATTTTTGCGGCGGACGAACTTGGGGACGGGACGTTCGGGGGCTTATTTTTGGGCGCGGCTGTTCCCGCGGCCTATTTTTGGCACATGGAGGGCGCTCGCAAAGTCTCGCCCCATTCCGAGTCCGGCGGACGAAGTTGGCCAGCCCCTCCCCCCAAGGCTATAGCCCACCCGCTTGGGCATTTTTGCGGACGAACTTGGGGACGGGACCTTCGGGGCTTATTTTTGGTGCGGCTGTGGTGCCTATTTTTGGCACTGGAGAGCGCCGCAAAGTCTCGCCCCATTCCGAGTCCGCGGATTTGTTGGCCAGCCCCTTCCCCCAAGGCTATAGCCCACCCGTTTTTTGGGCATTTTTGCGGTGGACGATCTTGGGGACGGGACCTTCGGGGGCTTATTTTTTGGGTGCAGGTTTGCCCGCGGCCTATTTTTGGCACACAGAGAGCGCTCGCAAAGTCTTGCCCCATTCTGAGAGTGGCGGACGAAGTTGACAGGCCCCTCCCCCCAAGGCTATAGCCCACCCGTTTTTTGGGCATTTTTGCGGCGGACGAACTTGGGGACAGGACCTTCGGGGGCTTATTTTTGGGCGCGGCTGTGCCCGCGGCCTATTTTTTGCAAACGTAGAGCGCTCATTATGTCTCGCCCTATTCCGAGGCCGGCGGACGAAGTAGGCCAGCCCCTCCCCCGAAGGCTATAGCCCACCCGTTTTTTGGGCATTTTTGCATTTAACTTGGGGACGGGACCTTCGGGGGCTTATTTTTGGGCGCGGTTGTGTCTGCAGCCTATTTTTGGCAGACGGAGGGCGCTCGCAAATTTGCGCCCCATTCCGAGCCCGGCGGACGAAGTTGGCCAGCCCCTCCCCCCAAGGCTATAGCCCACCTGCTGGGCATTTTTATGCGGACGAACTTGGGGACGGGACCTCGGGCCTTATTTTTGGGCGCAGCTGTGCCCGCGGCCTATATTTGGCAGACGGAGGGCGCTCGCAAAGTCGCGCCCCATTCCGAGTCCGGCGGACGAAGTTGGCCAGCCCCTCCCCCCAAGGCTATAGCCCAACTGTTTTTGGGCATTTTTGCGGGGGACGAACTTGTGGACGGGACCTTCGGATGCTTATTTTTGGGCACGGCTGAGCCCGCGGCCTATTTTTGGCACACGGAGGGCGCTCGGAAAGTCTCGCCCCATTCCGAGTCCGGCGGACGAAGTGGGCCAGCCCCTGCCCCCAAGGCTATTGCCCACCCGTTTTTTGGGCATTTTTGCGGCGGACGAACTTGGGGACGGGACCTTCGGGGTCTTATTTTTGGGCGCGGCTGTGCCCTCGGCCTATTTTTGGCACATGGAGGGCGCTCGCAAATTCTCGCCCCATTCCGAGTCCGGCGGACGAAGTTGGCCAGCCCCTCCCCCAAAGTCTATAGCCCACCCGCTGGGCATTTTGCGGCGGACGAACTTGGGGACGGGACCTTCGGGGCTTATTTTTGGGCGTGGCTGTTCCCGCTGCCTATTTTTGGCACACGGAGGGCGCTGCAGTCTCGCCCATTCCGAGTCCGGCGGACGAAGTTGGCCAGCCCTCCCCAAAGGCTATAGCCAACCCATTTGGGCATTTTTGCACGAACTTGGGGACGGGACCTTCGGGGCTTATTTTTGGGCGCGGCTGTTCCTACGGCCTATTTTTGGCACACGGAGGGCGCCGCAACGCCTCGCCCCATTCCGAGCCCGGCGGATTTGTTGGCCAGCCCTCCCCCAAGTCTATAGCCCACCCGTTTTTTGGGCATTTTTGCGGCGGACGAACTTGGGGACGGGACCTTCGGGCACTTATTTTTGGGCGTGGCTGTGCCCGCGGCCTATTTTTGGCACACGGAGGGCGCTCGCAAAGTCTCGCCCCATTCCGAGTCCGGCGGACGAAGTTGGCCAGCCCCTCCCCCCAAGGCTATAGCCCACCCGTTTTTTGGGCATTTTTGCGGCGGACGAACTTGCGGACGAGACCTTCGGGGGCTTATTTTTTGGGAGCGGCTGTGCCAGTGGCCTATTTTTGGCACACGGAGGGCACTCGCAAAGTCCCGCCCCATTCCGAGTCCGCCGGACGAAGTTGGCCAGCCCCTCCCCCCAAAGGATATAGCCCACCCGTTTTTTGTGCATTTTTGCGGCGGACGAACTTGGGGACGGGGTCTTTGGGAGCTTATTATTGGGCGCGGCTGTGCCCGCGGCCTATGTTTGACACACGGAGGGCGCTCGCAAAGTCTCGCCCCATTCCGAGTCCGCGGATTTGTTGGCCAGCCCTCCCCTGTGCCATAGCCCACCCGCTTTTGGGCATTTTTGCGGACGAACTTGGGGATGGGACCTTCGGCGCTATTTTTGGGCGCGGCTGTGCCCGCGGACTATTTTTGGCACACGGAGGGCGCCGCAGTCTCGCCCCATTCCGAGTCCGCGGACGGTTGGCCAGCCCTCCCCAAGGCTATAGCCCACCCGCTTGGGCATTTTTGCGGCGGACGAACTTGGGGACGGGACCTTCAGGCACTTATTTTTGGGCGTGGCTGGGCCCGTGGCCTATTTTTGGCACACGGAGGGCGCTCGCAAAGTCTCGCCCCATTCCGATTCCGGCGGACGAAGTTCGCCAGCCTCCCCCGTGCTATAGCCCACCCGTTTTTTGGGCATTTTTGCGGCGGACGAACTTGGGGATGGGACC
Organism: Citrus mangshanensis; assembly: GCA_030449895.1. NCBI lineage: Eukaryota > Viridiplantae > Streptophyta > Magnoliopsida > Sapindales > Rutaceae > Citrus > Citrus mangshanensis. Next base: position 208,381 of record JASUUJ010000039.1, read on the forward strand.
TTCGGGCGCTTATTTTTGGGCACGGCTGTGCCCGCGGCCTATTTTTGGCACACGGAGGGCGCTCGCAAAGTCTCGCCCCATTCTGAGTCCGGCGGACGAAGTTGTCCAGCCCCTCCCCCCAAGGCTATAGCCCACCCGTTTTTTGGGCATTTTTGCGGCGTACGAACTTGGGGACGGGACCTTCGGGGGCTAATTTTTGGGTGCGGCTGTGCACGCGGCCTGTTTTTTGCACACGGACGGCGCTCGCAAAGTCTCGTCCCATTTTGAGTCTGGCGGACGAAGTGGGACAGCCCCTCACCCCAAGGCTATAGCCCACCCGTTTTTTGGCCATTTTTGCGGCGGACGAACTTGGGGACGGGACGTTCGGGGGCTTATTTTTGGGCGCGGCATTGTCCGCGGTCTATTTTTGGCACACGGATGGCGCTCGCAAAGTCTCACCCCATTCCGAGTCCGGCGGACGAAGTTGGCCATCCCCTCCCCCTAAGGCTATAGCCCACCCGTTTTTTGGGCATTTTTGCGGCGGACGAACTTGGGGACGGAACCTTCGGGGGCTTATTTTTGGGTGCGGCTGTGCCCGCGGCCTATTTTTGCCATACGGAGGGCGCTCGCAAAGTCTCGCCCCATTCCGAGTCCGGCGGACGAAGTTGGCCATCCCCTCCCCCTAAGGCTATAGCCCACCCGTTTTTTGGGCATTTTTGCGGCGGACGAACTTGGGGACGGGACCTTCGGGGGCTTATTTTTGGGCGCGGCTGTGCCCGTGGCCTATTTTTGGCACACGGAGGGTGCTCGCAAAGTCTCGTCCCATTCCGAGTCCGCGGAAGCTGGCCAGCCCTCCCCAAGGCTATAGCCCACCCGTTTTTTGGGCATTTTTGCGGCGGACGAACTTGGGCACGGGACGTTTGGGGCCTTATTTTTGGGCCCGGCCGTGCCCGTGGCCTATTTTTGGCACACGGAGGGCACTCGTAAAGTCTCCTCCCATTGCGAGTCCAGCGGACGAAGTTGGCCAGCCCCTCCCCCCAAGGCTATAGCCCACCCATTTTTTGGGCATTTTTGCGGCGGACAAACTTGGGGACGGGACCTTCGGGGGCTTATTTTTGCGCCTGGTTGTGCCCGTGGCCTATTTTTGGTACACGGAGGGCGCTCGCAAAGTCTCGCCCCATTCCGAGTCCGGCGGACGAAGTGGGCCAGCTCCTCCCCCCGAGGATATAGCCCACCCGTTTTTTGACCATTTTTGCGGCGGACAAACTTGGGGACGGGACCTTCAGGGGCTTATTTTTGGGCGCAGCTTTGCCCGCGGCCTATTTTTGGCACTCGGAGGGCGCTCGCAAAGTCTCGCCCCATTCCGAGTCCGGCGGACGAAGTGGGCCAGCCCCTCCCCCCAAGGCTATAGCCCACCCGTTTTTTGGGCATTTTTGCGGCGGACGAACTTGGGGACGGGACCTTCGGGGTCTTATTTTTGGGCGCGGCTATGATCGTGGCCTATTTTTGGCACACGGAGGGCGCTTGGAAAGTCTTGCCCCATTCCGAGTCCGGCGGACGAAGTTGGCCAGCCCCTCCCCCCAAGGCTATAGCCCACCCGTTTTTTGGGCATTTTTGCGGCGGACGAACTTGGGCACGGGACGTTTGGGGCCTTATTTTTGGGCCCGGCAGTGCCCGTGGCCTATTTTTGGCACACGGAGGGCACTCGTAAAGTCTCCTCCCATTGCGAGTCCAGCGGACGAAGTTGGCCAGCCCCTCCCCCCAAGGCTATAGCCCACCCATTTTTTGGGCATTTTTGCGGCGGACAAACTTGGGGACGGGACCTTCGGGGGATTATTTTTGCACGTGGTTGTGCCCGTGGCCTATTTTGGTACACGGAGGGCGCTCGCAAAGTCTCGCCCCATTCCGAGTCCGGCGGATGAAGTTGGCCAGCCCCTCCCCCCAAGGCTATAGCCCACCCGTTTTTTGGGAATTTTTGCGGCGGACGAACTTGGGGACGGGACATTTGGGGGCTTATTTTTGGGCGCGGCTGTGCCCGCAGCCTATTTTTGTCATACGGAGGGCGCTCGTAAAGTCTCGCCCCATTCCGAGTACGGCGGACGAAGTGGGCCAGCCCCTCCCCCCAAGGCTATAGCCCACCCGTTTTTTGTGCATTTTTGCGGCGGACGAACTTGGGGACGGGACCTTCGGGGGCTAATTTTTGGGCGCGGCTGTGCACGCGGCCTATTTTTTGCACACGGACGGCGCTCGCAAAGTCTCGTCCCATTTCGAGTCTGGCGGACGAAGTGGGACAGCCCCTCCCCCCAAGGCTATAGCCCACCCGTTTTTTGGCCATTTTTGCGGCGGACGAACTTGGGGACGGGACGTTCGGGGCCTTATTTTTGGGCGCGGCATTGTCCGCGGTCTATTTTTGGCACACGGATGGCGCTCGCAAAGTCACACCCCATTCCGAGTCCGGGATTGTTGGCCATCCCTCCCCTAAGGCTATAGCCCACCCGCTTTTTATGGGCATTTTACGACGAACTTGGGGACGGAACCTTCGGGCCTTATTTTTGGGTGCGGCTGTGCCCGCGGCCTATTTTTGCCATAATGGAGGGCGCTGCAGTCTCGCCCCATTCCGAGTCCGGCGGATTTAGGCCATCCTCCCCTAAGGCTATAGCCCACCCGCTTTTGGGCATTTTGCGGCGGACGAACTTGGGGACGGGACCTTCGGGGCTTATTTTTGGGCGCGGCTGTGGCCTATTTTTGGCACAAGGAGGGTGCTCGCAAAGTCTCGCCCCATTCCGAGTCCGGCGGATTTGTTGGCCAGCCCTCCCCAAGGCTATAGCCCACCCGCTTTTGGGCATTTTGCACGAACTTGGGACGGGACCTTTGGGGGCTTATTTTTGTACACGGCTATGCCCGTGGCCTATTTTGGCACATGGAGGGCGCCGCAAAGTCTCACCCCATTCCGAGTCCGCGGATGACGAGTTGGCCAGCCCTCCCCCAAGGCTATAGCCCACCCGCTTTTGGCCATTTTGCGGGACGAACTTGGGGACGGGATGTTCGGGGGCTTATTTTTGGGCGCGCATGTGCCCGCGGCCTATTTTTGGCACACGGAGGGAGCTCGCAAAGTCTCGCCCCATTCCGAGTCCGGCGGACGAAGTGGGCCGGCCCCTCCCCCCAAGGCTATAGCCCACCCGTTTTTTGGGCATTTTTGCGGCGGACGAACTGTGGAACGGGACTTTCGAGGGCTTATTTTTGGGCGCGGCTGTCCCCGTGGCCTATTTTTGGCGCACGGAGGGAGCTCGAAAAGTCTAGCCCCATTCCGAGTCTGGCGGACGAAGTGGGCCATCCCCTCCCCCCAAGGCTATAGCCTACCCGTTTTTTGGGCATTTTTACGGCGGACGAACTCGGGGACAGGACCTTTGGGGGCTTATTTTTGGGCGCGGCTGTGTCCGCGGTCTATTTTTGCCACACGGATGGTGCTCGCAAAGTCTCGTCCCATTCCGAGTCCGGCGGACGAAGTTGGCCAGCCCCTCCCCCCAAGGCTATAGCCCACCCGCTTTTGGGCATTTTTATGCGACGGTTGGGCACGGACGTTTGGGGGCTTATTTTTGGGCGCGGCCGTGCCCGTGGCCTATTTTTGGCACACGGAGGGCACTCGTAAAGTCTCTTCCCATTGCGAGTCCAGCGGACGAAGTTGGCCAGCCCCTCCCCCCAAGGCTATAGCCCACCCATTTTTTGGGCATTTTTGCGGCGGACAAACTTGGGGACGGGACCTTCGGGGGCTTATTTTTACGCGAGGTTGTCCCCGGGGCCTATTTTTGGTACACGGAGGGCGCTGCAGTCTCGTCCCATTGCGAGTCCTGCGGACGAAGTGGGCCAGCTCCTCCCCCCGAGGATATAGCCCACCCGTTTTTTGACCATTTTTGCGGCGGACAAACTTGGGGACGGGACCTTCAGGGGCTTATTTTTGGTCGCAGCTGTCCCCGCGGCCTATTTTTGGCCCTCGGAGGGCGCTCGCAAAGTCTCGCCCCATTCCGAGTCCGGCGGACGAAGTGGGCCAGCCCCTCCCCCCAAGGCTATAGCCCACCCGTTTTTTGGGCATTTTTGCGGCGGACGAACTTGGGGACGGGACCTTCGGGGGCTTATTTTTGGGCGCGGCTATGATCGTGGCCTATTTTTGGCACACGGAGGGCGCTCGCAAAGTCTCGTCTCATTCCGAGTCCGGCGGACGAAGTTGGCCAGCCCCTCCCCCCAAGGCTATAGCCCACCCGTTTTTTGGGCATTTTTGCGGCGGACGAACTTGGGCACGGGACGTTTGGGGCCTTATTTTTGGGCCCGGCCGTGCCCCTGGCCTATTTTTGGCACACGGAGGGCACTCGTAAAGTCTCCTCCCATTGCGAGTCCAGCGACGGTTGGCCAGCCCTCCCCAAGGCTATAGCCCACCCATTTTTGGGCATTTTGCGGCGGACAAACTTGGGGACGGACCTTCGGGGCTTATTTTTGCGCGTGGTTGTGCCTGGCCTATTTTTGGTACACAGAGGGCGCCGCAGTCTCGCCCCATTCCGAGTCCGGCGGATGAAGTTGGCCAGCCCTCCCCCAAGGCTATAGCCCACCCGCTTTTGGGAATTTTTGCGGCGGACGAACTTGGGGACGGGACCTTCGGGGCTTAATTTTGGGCGCGGCTGTGCCTGCAGCCTATTTTTGCCATAATGGAGGGCGTCAAAGTCTCGCCCCATTCCGAGTCCGCGGACGAAGCCAGCCCTCCCCAAGGCTATAGCCCACCCGCTTTTTGTGCATTTTTGCGACGAACTTGGGGACGGGACCTTCGGGGCCACTTTGGGCTGTGCACGCGCCTATTTTTTTGCACATGGACGGCGCAGAAGTCTCGTCCCATTTCGAGTCTGGCGGACGAAGTGGGACAGCCCCTCCCCCCAAGGCTATAGCCCACCCGTTTTTTGGCCATTTTTGCGGCGGACGAACTTGGGGACGGGACGTTCGGGTGCTTATTTTTGGGCGTGGCATTGTCCGCGGTCTATTTTTGGCACACGGATGGCGCTCGCAAAGTCTCACCCCATTCCGAGTCCGGCGGACGAAGTGGGCCATCCCCTCCCCCTAAGGCTATGGCCCACCCGTTTTTTGGGCATTTTTGCGGTGGACGAACTTGGGGACGGAACCTTCGGGGGCTTATTTTTGGGCGCGGCTGTGCCCGCGGCCTATTTTTTCCATACGGAGGGCGCTCGCAAAGTCTCCCCCATTCCGAGTCCGGCGGACGAAGTTGGCCATCCCCTCCCCCTAAGGCTATAGCCCACCCATTTTTTGGGCATTTTTTCAAGGACGAACTTGGGGACGGGACCTTCGGGGCTTATTTTTAAGCCGGGTGTGCCCGGTGGCTATTTTTGCACACGGAGGGTGCCTGCAAAGTCTCGCCCATTCCGAGTCCGCGGATTGGCTGAGCCCTCCCCCCAAGGCTATAGCCCACCCGTTTTTTGGGCATTTTTGCGGCGGACGAACTTGGGGACGGGACCTTTGGGGGCTTATTTTTGTACACGGCTATGCCCGTGGCCTATTTTTGGCACATGGAGGGCGCTCGCAAAGTCTCACCCCATTCCGAGTCCGGCGGACGAAGTTGGCCAGCCCCTCCCCCCAAGGCTATAGCCCACCCGTTTTTTGGCCATTTTTGCGGCGGACGAACTTGGGGACGGGACGTTCGGGGGCTTATTTTTGGGCGCGCATGTGCCCGTGGCCTATTTTTGGCACACGGAGGGAGCTCATAATGTCTCGCCCCATTCCGAGTCCGGCGGACGAAGTGGGCCAGCCCCTCCCCCCAAGGCTATAGCCCACCCGTTTTTTGGCCATTTTTGCGGCGGACGAACTTGGGGACGGGACGTTCGGGGGCTTATTTTTGGGCGCGGCATTGTCCGCGGTCTATTTTTGGCACACGGATGGTGCTCGCAAAGTCTCACCCCATTCCGAGTCCGGCGGACGAAGTTGGCCATCCCCTCCCCATAAGGCTATAGCCCACCCGTTTTTTGGGCATTTTTGCGGTGGACGAACTTGGGGACGGAACCTTCGGGGGCTTATTTTTGGGCGCGGCTGTGCCCACGGCCTATTTTTGCCATACGGAGGTCGCTCGCAAAGTCTCGCCCCATTCCGAGTCCGGCGGACGAAGTTGGCCATCCCCTCCCCCTAAGGCTATAGCCCACCCGTTTTTTGGGCATTTTTGCGGCGGACGAACTTGGGGACGGGACCTTCGGGGGCTTATTTTTGGGCGCTGTGCCCGTGGCCTATTTGGCACACGGAGGGTGCTCTGCAGTCTCGCCCCATTCCGAGTCCGCGGACGGTTGGCCAGCCCCTCCCCAAGGCTATAGCCCACCCGCTTTTGGGCATTTTTGCATGGCGGACGAACTTGGGGACGGGACGCTTGGGGGCTTATTTTTGTACACGGCTATGCCTGCGGGCCTATTTTTGGCACATGGAGGGCGCCGCAGTCTCACCCCATTCCGAGTCCGGCGGACGGTTGGGCCAGCCCTCCCCAAGGCTATAGCCCACCCGTTTTTTGGCCATTTTTGCGGCGGACGAACTTGGGGACGGGACGTTCGGGGGCTTATTTTTGGGCGCGCATGTGCCCGCGGCCTATTTTTGGCACACGGAGGGAGCTCGCAAAGTCTCGCCCCATTCCGAGTCCGGCGGACGAAGTGGGCCGGCCCCTCCCCCCAAGGCTATATCCCACCCGTTTTTTGGGCATTTTTGCGGCGGACGAACTGTGGAACGGGACTTTCGAGGGCTTATTTTTGGGCGCGGCTGTCCCCGTGGCCTATTTTTGGCACACGGAGGGCGCTCGCAAAGTCTCGCCCCATTCCGAGTCCGGCGGACGAAGCTGGCCAGCCCCTCCCCCCAAGGCTATAGCCCACCCATTTATTGGGCATTTTTGCAGCGGGCGAACTTGGGGACGGGATTTTCGGGGGCTCATTTTTGGGCGCGCATGTGCCCGCGGCCTATTTTTGGCACACGGAGGGCGCTCGTAAAGTCTCGCCCCATTCCGAGTCCGGCGGACGAAGTGGGCCAGCTCCTCCCCCCGAGGATATAGCCCACCCGTTTTTTTAGCATTTTTGCGGCGGACAAACTTGGGGACGGGACCTTCGGGGGCTTATTTTTGGGCGCGGCTGTGCCCACGGCCTATTTTTGGCACTCGGAGGGCGCTTTCAAAGTCTCGCCCCATTCCGAGTCCGGCGGATTTGTTGGCCAGCCCCTCCCCAAGGCTATAGCCCACCCGCTGGGCATTTTTGCGGCGACGAACTTGGGGACGGACCTTCGGGGCTTATTTTTGGGTGCGGCTGTGCCTGCAGCCTATTTTTGGCACACGGAGGGCGTTAGGAATTCTCGCCCCATTCCGAGTCCGCGGATTTATGGGCCAGCCCCCTCCCCGAAGGCTATAGCCCACCCATGTTTGGGCATTTTGCGGCGGACGAACTTGGGGACGGGACCTTCGGGGCTTATTTTGGTGCGCTGTTCCCGCGGCCTATTTTTGGCACACGGAGGGTACTTGCAAAGGCTCGCCCAATTCCGAGTCCGCGGATTTAGTGGGCCAGCCCTCCCCAAGGCTATAGCCCACCCGCTTTTGGGCATTTTTGCGCGGACGAACTTGGGGACGGGACCTTCGGGGCTTATTTTGGGCGTGCTGTGCCCGTGGCTCATTTTTGGCACACGGAGGGCGCTGCAAAGTCTCGCCCCATTCCGAGTCCGCGGACGAGTGGGCCAGCCCTCCCCAAGGCTATAGCCCACCCATTTTTGGGCATTTTGCGGCGGACGAATCTTGGGGACGGGCCTTCGGGGGCTTATTTTTAAGGGCGTGTGTGCCCGAGGCCTATTTTTGGCACACGGAGGGCGCCAAGTCTCGCCCCATTCCGAGTCCGGCGGACGAAGTTGGCCAGCCCCTCCCCCCAAGGCTATAGCCCACCCGTTTTTTGGGCATTTTTGCAGCGGACGAACTTGGGGACGGGGCCTTTGGGGGCTTATTTTTGGACACGGCTGTCCCCGCGGCCTAGTGTTGGCACACGGAGGGGGCTCGCAAAGTCTCGCCCCATTCCGAGTTCGGCGGACGAAGTTGGCCAGCCCCTCCCCCCAAGGCTATAGCCCACCCGTTTTTTGGGCATTTTTGCGGCGGACGAACTTAGGGACGGGACCTTTGGGGGCTTATTTTTGGGCGCGGCTGTGCCCGCGGCCTCTTTTTCACACACGGAGGGAGCTCGCAAAGTCTCACCCCATTCCGAGTCCGGCGGACGAAGTTGGCCAGCCCCTCCCCCCAAGGCTATAGCCCACCCGTTTTTTGGGCATTTTTGCGGACGAACTTGGGGACGGGACCGGGGCTTATTTTGGGTGCGGCTGTGCCCGCAGCCTATTTTTGGCACACGGAGGGCGTTGAATTCCGCCCCATTCCGAGTCCGGCGGATTTGCGCCAGCCCTCCCCGAAGGCTATAGCCCACCCGTTGTTTGGGCATTTTTGGGCGGACGAACTTGGGGACGGGACTCGGGGCTTATTTTTGGTGCGGCTGTTCCAGCGGCTATTTTTGGCACACGGAGGGCGCTTTTGCAAAGTCTCGCCCCATTCCGAGTCCGCGGATTTAGGCCAGCTCCCCCCAAGGCTATAGCCCACCCGCTTTTGGGCATTTTGCGCGGACGAACTTGGGGACGGACCTTCGGGGCTTATTTTTGTGCGCGGCTGTGCCTGGCCCTATTTTTGGTACACGGAGGGCGCCACAAAGTCTCGCCCCATTCCGAGTCCGGCGGACGAGTTGGCCAGCCCTCCCCCAAGGCTATAGCCCACCCGCTTTTTGCGCATTTTTGCGCGGACGAACTTGGGGACGGACCTTCGGGGCTTATTTTTGATGCGGCTGTGCCCGCGGCCTATGTTTGGTACACGGAGGGCGCTCAAAGTCTCGCCCCATTCCGAGTCCGCGGATTTGTTTGCCAGACCCTCCCCCCAAGGCTATAGCCCACCCGCTGGGCATTTTTGCAAGGGGGACGAACTTGGGGACGGACCTTCGGGGCTAATTTTTGGGCGCGACTGTGCCCGCAGCCTATTTTTGGCACACGGAGAGTGCTCGCTAACTCGCCCCATTCCGAGAGTGGCGGATTTAGTTGGCTGGCCCCTCCCCCGTGACTATAGCCCACCTGTTTTTGGGCATTTTTGCTGACGAACATGGGGACGGACCTTCGGGGCTTATTTTTGGGTGCGGCATGCCCGTGGCCTTTTTGGCACACAGAGCGCCGCAAAGTGTCGCCCCATTCCGAGAGTGGCGGACGAAGTTGACAGGCCCCTCCCCCTGCTATAGCCCACCCGCTTTTTGGGCATTTACGAACTTGGGGACGGGACCTTCGGGGGCTTATTTTTGGGTGCGGCTGTGCCCGCGGCCTATTTTTGGCACACGGAGGGCGCTCAAGATGTCTCGCCCTATTCCGGGGCTGGCGGACGAAGTGGGCCAGCCCCTCCCCCCAAGGCTATAGCCTACCCGTTTTTTGGGTATTTTTGCAGCGGACGAACTTGGGGACGGGACCTTCGGGGGCTTATTTTTGGGCATGGCTGTGCCCGCGGCACATTTTTGGCAGACGGAGGGCGCTCGCAAAGTCTCGCCCCATTCCGAGTCCGCGGATTTAAACATGGCCAGCCTCCTTCCCAAGGCTATAGCTCACCCATTTTTGGGTATTTTTGCGGATTAACTTGGGGACCGACTCTTCGGAGCTTATTTTGGGCGAGGCTGTGCCTGCCTTTATTTTTAGCACACACGACGGTGCTGGCAAAGTCTGGCCTTCCATTCCGAGTCCGGCGGATTCGAACTTGGCCAGCCCTCCCCAAGGCTATAGCCCCACCCGCTTTTGGGCTTTTTGCGGCGGACGAACTTGGGGACGGGACCTTCGTGGCTTATTTTTGGGCGTGGCTGTGCTCGCGCCTATTTTTGGCACACGGAGGGCGCTTGCAAAGTCTCGCCCCATTCCGAGTCCGCGGATTTGTCACAGCCTCCCCAAGGCTATAGCCCACCCGCTTTTGGGTATTTTTGTGGCGGATTTAACTTGGGGACGGGACCGTGGGGCTTATTTTTGCGCGCTGTGGCCGCGGCCTATTTTTGGCACACGGAGGGCGCAAAGTCTCGCCCATTCCGAGTCCGGGCGGACGAAGTTGGCCAGCCTCCCCCCAAGGCTATAGCCCACCCGTTTTTTGGGCATTTTTGCGGCGGACGAACATGGGGACGGGACCTTCGGGGGCTTATTTTTGGGCGTGGCTGAGCCCGCATCCTATTTTTGGCGCACGGAGGGCGCTCGCAAAGTCTCGCCCCATTCCAAGTCCGGCGGACGAAGTGGGCCAGCCCCTCCCCCCAAGGCTATAGCCCACCCGTTTTTTTGGCATTTTCGCGGCGGACGAACTTGGGGACGGGACCTTCGGGGGCTTATTTTTGGGCAAGGCTGTGCCCGCGGCCTATTTTTGGAACACGGAGGGCGCTTGCAAAGTCTCGTCCCATTCCGAGTCCGGCGGACGAAGTTGGCCAGCCCCTCCCCCCAAGGCTATAGCCCACCCGTTTTTTGGGCATTTTCGGGCGGACGAACTTGGGGACCGGACCTTCGGGCGCTTATTTTTGGGCGAGGCTGTGCCCGCGGCCTATTTTTGGCACACGGACGGTGCTCACAAAGTCTGGCCCCATTCCGAGTCCAGCGGACGAAGTGGGCCAGCCCCTCCCCCCAAGGCTATAGCCTACCCGTTTTTTGGGCATTTTCGCGGCGGACGAACTTGGGGACGGGACCTTCGGGGGCTTATTTTTGGGCACGGCTGTGCCCGCGGCCTATTTTTGGCACACGGAGGGCGCTCGCAAAGTCTCGTCCCATTCCGAGTCCGGCGGACGAAGTTGGCCAGCCCCTCCCCCCAAGGCTATAGCCCACCCGTTTTTTGGGCATTTTTGCGGGGGACGAACTTGGGGACGGGACCTTCGGGGGCTTATTTTTGGGCGCGACTGTGCCCGCAGCCTATTTTTGGCACACGGAGAGCGCTCGCAAACTCTCGCCCCATTCCGAGAGTGGCGGACGAAGTTGGCTGGCCCCTCCCCCCAGGACTATAGCCCACCTGTTTTTTGGGCATTTTTGCGGCGGACGAACATGGGGACGGGACCTTCGGGGGCTTATTTTTGGGTGCGGCTATGCCCGTGGCCTATTTTTGGCACACAGAGAGCGCTCGCAAAGTGTCGCCCCATTCCGAGAGTGGCGGACGAAGTTGACAGGCCCCTCCCCCCAAGGCTATAGCCCACCCGCTTTTGATTTTGCACGCGGACGAACTTGGGGACGGACTCTGGGGCTTATTTTTGCGGCTGTGCCCAAGCTCCTATTTTTGGCACACGGAGGGCGCTCAAGATGTCTCGGCCTTTATTCCGGGGCTGGCGGATTTAAGCGGCCAGCCCTCCCCTGGCTAGAGCCTACCCGTTTTTTGGGTATTTTTGCAGCGGACGAACTTGGGGACGGGACCTTCGGGGGCTTATTTTTGGGCATGGCTGTGCCCGCGGCCCATTTTTGGCAGACGGAGGGCGCTCGCAAAGTCTCGCCCCATTCCGAGTCCGGCGGACGAACATGGCCAGCCCCTTCCCCCAAGGCTATAGCCCACCCATTTTTTGGGCATTTTTGCGGCGGACGAACTTGGGGACCGGACCTTCGGGAGCTTATTTTTGGGCGAGGCTGTGCCCGCGGCCTATTTTTTGCACACGGACGGTGCTCGCAGTCTGGCTCCCATTCCGAGTCCGCGGACGAACTTGGCCAGCCCTCTCCCCAAGGCTATAGCCCACCCGCTTTTTTGGGCTTTTTTGCGCGGACGAACTTGGGGACGTGGACCTTCGTGGCTTATTTTTGGGCGCGCTGTGTTAAGGCTATTTTTGGCACACGGAGGGCGCTTGCAAAGTCTCGCCCATTCCGAGTCCGCGGACGAAGTTCGCCAGCCCTCCCCAAGGCTATAGCCCACCCGCTTTTTTGGGCATTTTTGTGGCGGACGGTCTTGGGGACGGGATCGCTGGGGCTTATTCTTGGCGCTGTGGCCGCGCCTATTTTTGGTACACGGAGGGCGCTGCAAAGTCTCTCGCCCCATTCCGAGTCCGGCGGACGAAGTTGGCCAGCCCCTCCCCCCAAGGCTATAGCCCACCCGTTTTTTGGGCATTTTTGCGGCGGACGAACATGGGGACGGGACCTTCGGGGGCTTATTTTTGGGCGTGGCTGAGCCCGCATCCTATTTTTGGCGCACGGAGGGCGCTCGCAAAGTCTCGCCCCATTCCAAGTCCGGTGGACGAAGTGGGCCAGCCCCTCCCCCCAAGGCTATAGCCTACCCGTTTTTTTGGCATTTTCGCGGCGGACGAACTTGGGGACGGTACCTTCGGGGGCTTATTTTTGGGCAAGGCTGTGCCCGCGGCCTATTTTTGGAACACGGAGGGCGCTTGCAAAGTCTCGTCCCATTCCGAGTCCGCGATTGGCCAGCCCTCCCCCAAGGCTATAGCCCACCCGCTTTTGGGCATTTTGAAGGACGATTGGGGACCGGACTCGGGCGCTATTTTTGGGAGGCTGTGCCCGGTCTATTTTTGGCACACGGACAGTGCTCACAAAGTCTGGCCCCATTCCGAGTCCAGCGGATTTATGGGCCAGCCCTCCCCAAGGCTATAGCCTACCCGCTGGGCATTTTCAAGCGGACGAACTTGGGGACGGGGCCTCGGCTTATTTTTGGGCACGGCTGTGCCCAAGCGCCTATTTTTGGCACACGGAGGGCGTCGCAGTCTCGCCCCATTCCGAGTCCGGCGGACGAAGTTGGCCAGCCCCTCCCCCCAAGGCTATAGCCCACCCGTTTTTTGGGCATTTTTGCGGCGGACGAACTTGGGGACGGGACCTTCCGGGGCTTATTTTTGGGCGCGGCTGTGCCCGCGGCCTATTTTTGGCAGACGGAGGGTGCTCGCAAAGTCTCACCCAATTCCGAGTCCGGCGGACGAAGTTGGCCAGCCCCTCCCCCCAAGGCTATAGCCCACCCGTTTTTTGGGCATTTTTGCGGCGGACGAACTTGGGGACGGGACCTTCGGGGGCTTATTTTTGGGCGTGGATGAGCCCGCGTCCTATTTTTGGCACACGGAGGGCGCTCGCAAAGTCTCGCCCCATTCCGAGTCCGACGGACGAACTTGGCCAGCCCCTCCCCCCAAGGCTATATCCCACCCGTTTTTTGGGCATTTTTGCGGCGGACGAACTTGGGGACGGGACCTTCGGGGGCTTATTTTTGGGCATGGATGAGCCCGCGTCCTATTTTTGGCACACGGAGGGCGCTCGCAAAGTCTCGCCCCATTCCGAGTCCGGCGGACGAACATGGCTAGCCCCTCACCCCAAGGCTATAGCCCACCCGTTTTTTGGGCATTATTGCGGCGGACGAACTTGGGGACGGGACCGTCGGGGGCTTATTCTTGGACGCGGCTGTGCCCGCGGCTTATGTTTGGCACACGGAGGGCGCTCGCAAAGTCTCGCCCCATTCCGAGTCCGGGCGATTTTGGTTACGGCCAGACTTCTCCCCAAGGCTATAGCCACCCGCTTGGGCATTTCATGGACGAACTTGGGGACGGGACCTTCGGTCGCCATTTTGGGCGCGCTGTGCTCTGCGGCCTATTTTTATACACGGAGGGCACTCGCAAATTCTCGCCCCATTCCGAGTCCTCTCATGGACGAGCTTGGCCAGCCCTTCCCCAAGGCTATAGCCACCCGCTGGGGCATTTTCGAGGCGACGATTTACTCTTGGGGACCGACCTTCGGCGCTATTTTTGGCGAGGCTGTGCTCACAAGCCTATTTTTGGCACACGGACAGTGCTCAGAAAGTGTCGCCCATTCCGAGTCCGCGGACGAGTTGTTAAGCCACCCTCCCCAAGGCTATAGCCCACCCATTTTTCGGGCATTTCAAGGGGGGACGAACTTGGGGACGGGACCTTCTGAGTCTTATTTTTGCGCGACTGTGTCCGTGGCCCATTTTTGGCACACGGAGAGCGCCGAAAGTCTCGCCCCATTCGAGAGTGGCGGATTTAGTTGGCAGGCCCTCCCCAAGACTATAGCCCACCTGTTTTTCGGGCATTTTCAAGGGCGGACGAACTTGGGGACGTGGACATTCGGGGCTTATTTTTGGGTGAGGCTGTGCCCGGGCCCATTTTTGGCACACAGAGAGCGCAGCAAAGTGTCGCCCATTCCGAGAGTGGCGGATTTAGCTGACAGGCCCCCTCCCCCCAAGGCTATAGCCCACCCGCTGGGGCATTTTGCATGCGGACGAACTTTGGGGACGGGACCTCGGGGCTTATTTTTGGTGTGGCTGTGGCCGCGTCCTATTTGGCACACACGGAGGGCGTTCGTAAATTCTCGCCATTCCGAGTCCGCGGATTTAACTTGGCCAGCCCTCCCCAAGGCTATAGCCTACACATTTTTTGGGGTATTTTTACATGGACGAACTTGGGGACGGACCTTCGGGGTGCTTATTTTTTTGTATGGCTGTGCCCGGGCTATTTTTGGCACACGGAGAGCACTCGTGAAAGTCTCGCCCCATTCCGAGAGTGGCGGACGAAGTTGACAGGCCCTCCCCCAAGGCTATAGCCCACCCGCTTTTGGCGGCATTTTTGGACGAACTTGGGGACGGGGACCTTCGGGGCACTTATTTTTGGCGTGGCTGTGCCTGTGGCCTATTTTTGGCACACGAGGGCGCCGTAAAAGTCTCGCCCCATTCCGAGTCCGCGGACGAAGTGGGCCAGCCCTCCTGCCAAGGCTATAGCCCACCCGCTTTTCGGGCATTTTTATGCGGGGTGGACGAACTTGGGGACGGGGCCTTCGGGGGCTTACTTTTGGGCGAGGCTGTGCCCGAGGCCTATTTTTGGCACACGGAGGGCGCTTGGAAAGTCTCTGCCCCATTCCGAGTCCGGGCGGACGGTTGGCCAGCCCTCCCCTCTAAGGCTATAGCCCACCCGCTTTTGGGCATTTTCGGCGGATTTAACTTGGGGACCGACTTCGGCGCTATTTTTGCGTAGGCTGTGCCCGCCTATTTTTGGCACACGACGGTGTTTCACAAAGTCTGGCCGGTTCATTCCGAGTCCAGCGGACGGCGGGCCAGCCCCTCCCCAAGGCTATAGCCTACCCGCTTTTTTCGGGCATTTTCGCGGCGGACGAACTTGGGGACGGACCTTTCGGGGCTTATTTTTGGGCACGGCTGTGCCTGCGGCTATTTTTTTTTGGCACACGGAGGGCGCTGCAGAAAGTCTCGCCCCATTCCGAGTCCGACGGGACGAACTTGGCCAGCCCTCCTCCTCAACGCTATATCCCACCCGCTTTTGGGCATTTTGCGGCGTGACGAACTTGGGGACGGGACATTTGGGGGCTTATTTTTGGGCATGGATGAGCCCAAGATCCTATTTTTGGTACACGGAGGGCGTCGCAGTCTCGCCATTCCAGTCCGGCGGGATGAACATGGCTAGCCCTCACCCCAAGGCTATAGCCCACCCGCTTTTCGGGGCATTACATGCGGCGACGAACTTGGGGACGGACCGCCGGGGTTTATTCTTGGACGCGGCTGTGCCTCGCGCTTTATGTGTTTGGGTACACATTTAGGGCGCCGCAGTCTCGCCTCATTCCGAGTCCGCGGACGCTTGGCAGACCCTCCCCTCAAGGCCATAGCCCACCCGCTTGGGGCATTTTTCGCTGGCGGACGGTCTAACTTGGGACGGGACCTTCGGTCACTTATTTTTGGCGCGTGTGCCTGGCCTATTTTTGGCACACGGAGGGCGCCGCAAATTCTCGCCCATTCCGAGTCCGGCGGACGTAGCTGGCCAGCCCTCTCCCCCAAGGCTATAGCCCACCCGCTTTTGGGCATTTTCGCAAGTGGACGAACTGGGGGACCGACCTTCGGGCGAGGCTGTGCCCGCGCTCATTTTTGGCACACGGACAGTGCTCGTAAAGTGTCGCACGTCATTCCAGTCCGCGGATTTGTTGGCCAGACCCTCCCCCCAAGGCTATAGCCCACCCATTTTTTGGGCATTTTTGCGGGGGACGAACTTGGGGACGGGACCTTCGGGGGCTTATTTTTGGGCGCGACTGTGTCCGCGGCCTATTTTTGGCACACGGAGAGCGCTCGCAAAGTCTCGCCCCATTCCGAGAGTGGCGGACGAAGTTGGCAGGCCCCTCCCCCCAAGACTATAGCCCACCTGTTTTTTGGGCATTTTTGCGGCGGACGAACTTGGGGACGGGACATTCGGGGGCTTATTTTTGGGTGAGGCTGTGCCCGTGGCCTATTTTTGGCACACAGAGAGCGCTCGCAAAGTGTCGCCCCATTCCGAGAGTGGCGGACGAAGTTGACAGGCCCCTCCCCCCAAGGCTATAGCCCACCCGTTTTTTGGGCATTTTTGCGGCGGACGAACTTGGGGACGGGACCTTCGGGGGCTTATTTTTGGGTGTGGCTGTGGCCGCGGCCTATTTTTGGCACACGGAGGGCGTTCGCAAATCCTCGCCCCATTCCGAGTCCGGCGGACGAACTTGGCCAGCCCCTCCCCCCAAGGCTATAGCCCACACATTTTTTGGGTATTTTTGCGGCGGACGAACTTGGGGACGGGACCTTCGGGCGCTTATTTTTTTGTGCGGCTGTGCCCGCGGCCTATTTTTGGCACACGGAGAGCACTCGTAAAGTCTCGCCCCATTCCGAGAGTGGCGGATTTAGCTGACAGGCCCTCCCCAAGGCTATAGCCCACCTAAGGCTTTTTGGGCATTTTGCGGCGGGACGAACTTGGGGACGGACCTCTTCGGCACTTATTATTAAGGCCAAGCAGTTTTGCTGTGCACTAATTTTTGCACACGGAGGCCGCTTCGCAAAGTCTCGCCCATTCCGTAGTCCGCGGATTTGTTGGCTGCCAACCCTCCCCCCAAGGTTATAGCCCACCCGCTGGGCATTTTTGCGGCGGACGAACTTGGGGACGGGACCTTTGGGGGTTATTTTGGGCGCGGCTGCCCGCTCACAAGCCTATTTTGGGGACACACACACGGACGGCGCCGCAAAGTCTCGACCCATTCCGAGTCCCGCGGATCGAGGTTGGCCAGCCTCCCCAAGGCTATAGCCCACCCGCTTTTTGGGCATTTTTGCAAGGCCCATGAACTTGGGGACGGGACCTTCGGGAGCTTATTTTTGGGTGCGGCTGTGCCCAAGGCCTATTTTTGGCACACTGGAGGGCGCTTAAGTCTGCCTCATTCTGAGTCCGCGGACGAACTTGGGCCAACCCTCCCAAGGCTATAGCCCACCCGCTTTTTTCGGGGCATTTTTTGCGGCGGACGAACTTGGGGACGGACCTTCGGGCGCTTTATTTTTGGGTGCTGCTATGCCCGTGGCCCATTTTTGGCACACACGGAGGGTACTGAAAGTCTCGCCCCATTCCGAGTCCGGCGGACGAATCTCTGGCCTGCCCTCCCCAAGGCTATAGCCTTCCATCCGCGGGCATTTTTGTGGCGGACGAACTTGGGGACGGAACCTTCGGGCGCTTATTTTTACGCGCTGTGCCCGGAGGCCTATTTTGGTACACGGAGGGCGCCGTGCAAAGTCTCGCCTCATTCCGAGTCCGGGCGGATTCCATCTGGCTAGCCCCTCCCCAAGGCTATAGCCCACCCGCTTTTGGGGCATTTTTACATGGCGGGACGAACCCTGTGGGACGGGACTCGGGGCTTATTTTTGAGCGCGGCTGAGCTCTGCGGCTCATTTTGGGTACACGGAGGGTGCCTGCAAAGTCTCGCCCCATTCCGAGTCCGGCGGGATTTTGGCCAGCCCCTCCCCCCCAAGGCTATAGCCCACCCGTTTTTTGCGCATTTTTGCGGCGGACCAACTTGGGGACGGGACCTTCGGGGGCTTATTTTTGGGCGCGGCTGTGCCCGAGGCCTATTTTTGGCACACGGAGGGCGCTCGCAAAGTCTCGCCCCATCCCGAGTCCAGCGGACGAACTTGGCCAGCCCCTCCCCCCAAGGCTATAGCCCACCCGTTTTTTGGGCATTTTTACGGCGGATGAACTTGGGGACAGGACCTTCGGGGTCCTATTTTTGGGCGCGGCAGTGCCCGCGGCCTATTTTTGGAACACGGAGGGTACTCACAAACTCTCGTCCCATTCCGAAACCTGCTGATTTGATCTGGCTGCCCCCCTCCCCAAGGCTATAGCTGCCACCCGCTGGGCATTTTTATGCGGACGAACTTGGGGACGGACCTTCGGGTGCTTAAATTTTTGGGTACGCTGTGCCCGCGGTCTATTTTGAACATGAAGGGGCCTGCAAAGTCTCGCCATCTCCAAGGTCCGGCGGATTTGCCTTGGCTAGGCCTCCCCTAAGGCTATAGCCCACCCATGCTTTTGGCCATTTTTGCGGCGGACGAACTTGGGGACGGCACCTTCGGGGATTATTTTTGGGTGCGGCTGTGACTGCGGTCTATTTTTGGTACACGGAGGGCAATTCTGCAAAGTCTCGCCCCATTCCGAGTCCGTGGACGGTTGGCCAGCCTCCCCCCAAGCAGCATAGCCCACCCAAGTGCTTTTCGGGCATTTTGCGGCGGACTTAACTTGGGGACGGGACCTTCGGGGGTTATTTTTTGGGTGCGACTGTGCCTCGCGCCTATTTTTCATACACATGGGCGCCGCAGTCAGGCCCCATTCCGAGTCCGAAGACAAAGTTGGCACAGCTCCTCTCCTGGAAGGCTATTGCCCACCCCTTTTTTGTGGCATTTTAAGGGCGATTTAACTAGGGGACGGGACCTCTGGGCTTATTTTTGCGCTGTGCCCAAGCAGTTCTATTTTTGGCACACGGAGGGTAATTGGTAAAGTCACTTTTAAAAAATAACAAAGTCTCACCATTCCGGGCGGACGGCTGAAGCAGCCTCCCCTGGGGCAAGGCTATAGCCCACCCGCTGGGCATTTTTGGTGACGAACTTGGGACGGGACCTTCTGGGCTTATTTTTGGCACGACTGTGCCTGCGGCCTATTTTTCATGCACGGCGGCGCCGCAAAGTCAGGCTCCCATTCTGAACCGAGTCCGTGATTTAGTTGGCCCCTCTCCCCAAGGCTATGCCCACCTGCTTTTTGGGCATTTTTGCATGGATTAACTTGGGGACGTGGGACCGGGGGCTTATTCTTGCGCGGCTGTGGCCGCGTCTATTTTTGGCACACGGAGGGCGCCGCAAAGTCTCGCCATTCCGAGTCCGCGACGATTGGCCAGCCCCTCCCAAGGCTATAGCCCACCGCTTTTTTGGGCATTTTTGCGGCGGACGAACATGGGGACGGACCTTCGGGCTTATTTTTTGGGCGTGGCTGAGCCCG
The DNA here is from genome assembly GCA_030449895.1 of Citrus mangshanensis. Classification (NCBI taxonomy): domain Eukaryota; kingdom Viridiplantae; phylum Streptophyta; class Magnoliopsida; order Sapindales; family Rutaceae; genus Citrus; species Citrus mangshanensis. The sequence goes on from JASUUJ010000039.1 coordinate 227,703, forward strand.
ATCCTATTTTTCTTGCGACGGAGGGCGCCGCAAAGTCTCGCTTCATTCCAAGTCCGGTGGACGAGGCCAGCTCCTCCCCCAAGGCTATAGCCCACCCGGCTTTTTTGGCATTTTCGCGGACGAACTTGGGACGGGACCTTCGGGGCTTATTTTTGGGCAAGGCTGAGCCCGCGTCTATTTTTGGCACACGGAGGGCGCCATGTCTCTGCCCCATTCCGAGTCCGGCGGATTTAGGGTTGAGTCCCTCCCCAGGCTATAGCCCACCCGCTGGGCATTTTCGGTGACGAACTGGGACCGACCTTCGGGCGCTATTTTTGGGCGAGGCTGTGCCGCGGCCTATTTTTGGCACACGGACGGTGCCTTTCACAAAGTCTGGCCATTCCGAGTCCAGCGGACAGGCGGGAGCCAGCCCTCCCCAAGGCTATAGCCTACCCGCTGGGGCATTTTCGCGACGAACTTGAGGACGGGCCTTCGGGGCTTATTTTTGGCACGGTTGTGCCTGCTCATGCCTATTTTTTGGCACACGGAGGGAGCTCGCAAAAGTCTCGCCCCATTCCGAGTCCGGCGGATTTGCAGTTAAGCCAGCTCCCTCCCCCAAGGCTATAGCCCACCCGCTGGGCATTTTTGCGGCGGACCTAACTTGGGGACGTGGACCTTCCGGGGCTTATTTTTGGGCGCGGCTGTGCCCGCGGTCTATTTTTACAGACGGAGGGTGCCTGCAAAGTCTCACCCCATTCCGAGTCCGGCGGATCGAAATTGGCCAGCCCCTCCCCAAGGCTATAGCCTACCTGGCTGGGCATTTTTGCGGCGGACGAACTTGGGGACGGGACCTTCGGGGCTTATTTTTGGGGCATGGATGAGCCTGCCCTATTTTTGGCACGGAGGGCGCCGCAAAGTCTCGCCTCATTCCGAGTCCGGGACGGACGAACTTGGCTGCAGCCTCTCCCCTCAAGGCGCTATATCCCACCTGCTGGGCATTTTTGCGGTGACGAACTTGTGGGACGGACCTTCGGGGCTTATTTTTAAGGCATGGATGAGTCCTATTTTTGGCACACGGAGGGCGCTGAAAGTCTCGCTTCCATTCCGAGTCCGGGCGGATTAACATGGCTAGCCCTCACCCCAAGGCTATAGCCCACCCGCTTTTTTGGGCATTCATTACAAGCTGGGTGACGAACTTTAACTGTGGACGGACCGCTGGGGCTTATTCTGGACGCGTGTGCCTGCCCGCCAGGCTTATGTTTGGCACACGAGGGCGCTGCAGTCTCTTCGCCCATTCTGAGTCCGGCGACAAGCTGCTGCACCTCCCCAAGGCTATAGCCCACCCGCTAAGACATTTGGGCATTGCCATGGGCGACGAACTTGGGGACGGGACCTTCGGCCGCTATTTTTGGCGCGCCAGCTGTGCGCGGCCTATTTTTGGCACACGGAGGGCGCTCGCAAAATTCTCGCCCATTCCGAGTCCGGCGGACGAGCTGGCCAGCCCTCCCAAGGCTATAACCCACCCGCTGGGCATTTTCGAGGCGACCTTTGGGGACCGACCTCGGCGCTATTTTTAAGGCGAAGGCTGTGCTCGCGTCTATTTTTGGCACACGGACAGTGCTTGAGAAAGTGTCGCCTCATTCCGAGTCCGGGATGATTGCTGGTTGCAGACCTCCTCAAGGCTATAGCCCACCATTTTTTGGGCATTTTTGTGGACGAACTTGGGGATGGGACCTTCGGAGTCTTATTTGGCGCGACTGTGTCCGTGCCTATTTTTGGCACACGAGAGCTTCGCAAAGTCTCGCCCCATTCCGAGAGTGGCGACGATTAGTTGGCAGGCCCCTCTCCCCAAGACTATAGCCCACCTGTTTTTGGGCATTTTCGCGGACGAACTTGGGGACGGGACATTCGGGGCTTATTTTTGGGTGAGGCTGTGCCCGTGGGGCCTATTTTTGGCACACAGAGAGCTGCAGTGTCGCCCCATTCCGAGAGTGGCGGATTTGCTGACAGGCCCTCCCCAAGGCTATAGCCACCCGCTTTTTTCGGGCATTTTTTGCGGGGCGGACGAACTTTGGGGACGGACCTTCTGGGGCTTATTTTTGGGTGTGGTGTGTGCCGCCCTATTTTTTGCACACGGAGGGCGTCTGCTAAATTCTCGCCCATTCCGAGTCCGCGGATTTTAATTGGCCAGCTCCTCCCCTAAGGCTATAGCCTACACATTTTTTGGGTATTTTGCGTTTGAAACTTGGGGACGGGACCTTCGGGCGCTTTATTTTTTGTAGGTGCTGTGCCTGCGGTCTATTTTTGGCACACGAGAGCACTGCAAAGTCTCGCCCCATTCCGAGAGTGGCGGACGAAGTTGAGCAGGCCCCTCCCCAAGGCTATAGCCCACCCGCTTTTCGGGCATTTTTGCCAAGCGGATTAATCTTGGGGACGGGGACCTTCGGCACTTATTTTGCGTTTAAGGCTATGTGCCCTGTGGCCTATTTTATGGTACACGGAGGGCGCTGGCACAAAGTCTCGCCTCCTGCATTCCGAGTCCGGCGGATTTGTGGGCTAGCCCCTCCCCAAGGCTATAGCCCACCCGCTTTTGGGCATTTTTGCAAGGGACGAAAGGGGACGGGGCCTTCGGGGCTTACTTTGGGCGTGGCTGTGCCCGAGGCCTATTTTTGCAATGGAGGGCGCTTGGAAAGTCTCTGCCCCACCCGAGTCCGGCAAGGATTTGCTGGCCAGCCCCTCCCCCAAGGCTATAGCCCACCTGCTTTTTGGGCATTTTCGGGCGGACGAATTTGGGGACCGGACTCGGCTGATTTTTAGGCGGGTGAGGCTGTGTCCGCGGCCTATTTTGGCACACGGACGGTGCTTTCATAAAGTCTGGCCTCATTCCGAGTCCAGCGGACGGTGGCCAGCCCCTCCCCTCATGCACAGTGAAGCCTACCTGCTGTTTTGGGTATTTTCGCAAGCGGACGAACTTGGGGACGGACCTGGGGCTTGGCATTTTTGCACGCACTGCTGTGCCCGGGCGCCTATTTTTGCACACCGGAGGGCGCTCGAAAGTCTCGCCCCATTCCGAGTCCGACGACGATTTACTTGCTTCTTTCAGCCCCAACGCCATATCCCACCCGCTTAGGGGCATTTTGCGGACGAGAACTTGGGACGGGACATTCGGGGCTTATTTTTGGGCATGGATGAGCCCGTGATCCTATTTTTGGCACACGGAGGGCGCTGCAAAGTCTCGCCTCATTCCGAGTCCGCGGACGACATGGCTAGCCTCCTCACCAAGGCTGCTGCTAGCCTAAATTCGCTTTTTGGGCATTATTACGGCGGATTTAACTTGGGGACGGACTGCCGGGGCTTGATTCTTTGACGCATGTGCCCGCTGCTTTATGTTTAATAATATTTTAGGGCGCCGCAGAAGTCTCGCCCATTCCGAGTCCTAAGGGGACGAGTTGGGGCTGCACTCTCCTGCAAGGCTATAGCCCACCTGCTGGGCATTTTTGCGGCGGACGAATGGGGGACTGACCTTCGTGGTCACTTATTTTTGCGCGCGGCCAGCCCGGCCTATTTTGGGTACACGTGAGGCGCCCGCAAATTCTGCCCCCATTCCGAGTCCGGCGGACGAAGGGCTCCTCCCCAAGGCTATAAACACCTGCTGGGCATTTTCACATGATTAACTTTGGGACCGGACTCTTCGGGCGCTATTTTTGGGCAGGCTGTGCCCGCTGCTCATTTTGGCACACGGATAGTGTTTCAGTGTCGCCATTCCGAGTCCTATTGATTTGCTGGCTGACTCTCCCCAAGCGCTATAGCCCACCCATTTTTCGCATTTCATGGGACGAATCTCATGGGGACGGACCTTCTGGGCTTATTTTTGGGCGCGACTGTGTCCACGGCCTATTTTTGGCACATGGAGAGCGTCGTAAAGTCTCGCCCATTCCGAGAGTGGCGGACTTGTTGGCAGGCCCTCTCCCAAGACTATAGCCCACCTGTTGGGCATTTCATGCTGACGAACTTGGGGACTGGATATCTGGGGCTGATTTTTGGGTGAGGCTGTGCTCGTGGCCTATTTTTGGCACACAGAGAGCGCCGCAAAGTGTCGCCCATTCCGAGAGTGGCGGACGAAGTTGACAGGCCCTCCCCCAAGGCTATAGCCCACCTGGGCTGGGCATTTTCACAAGGACGAACTTGGGGACGGGACCTCGGGGCTTATTTTTGGTGTGGCTGTGGCCGCGGCCTATTTTTTGCACACGGAGGGCGTTCTCGCAAATCTCGCCTCATTCCGAGTCCGCGGGATTTAATCTCACAGCCCTCCCCAAGGCAATAGCTCACACATTTTTTTGGGTATTTTTGCCATGGATGAACTTTGGGGACGGGACCTCGGGCGCTATTTTGTGTGGCTGTGCCCGCGTCTCATTTTGGCACACGGAGAGCACTCGTAGTCTCGCCCCATTCCGAGAGTGGCGGACGGTTGACAGGCCCCTCCCAAGGCTATAGCCCACCTGCTGGGGCATTTTGCGGCGATAACTGGGGACGTGGGACCTTCGGCACTTATTATTGGGCGCGCTGTGCCCGCTGCCACTTTACACACGGAGGCCGCCGCAAAGTCTCACCCCATTCGAAATCATGGATTTGTTGGCCAACTCTCCCCAAGGCTATAGCCCACCTGCTGGGGCATTTTTTACATGTGGACGAACTTGGGGACGGGACCTTGGGGGTTATTTTGCGCGGCTGTGCCTGCAAGCCTATTTTGGGGACACGGACGGCGTCGCAGTCTCGACTCTATCTCCGAGTCCTTGCTGGATTTTAGGTTGGCCAGCCCCTCTCCTGCCATAGCCCACCCGCTGGGCATTTTCGCGCGCCTGAACTTGGGGACGGACCTTCGAGCTTATTTTTGGTGGCGGCTGTGCCCGCGCTCATTTTTGGCACACGGAGGGCGCCATAAGTCTCGCCTCATTCTGAGTCCGGCGACGAACTTGGCCAACCCTCCCCCCAAGGCTATAGCCCACCTGCTTGGGCATTTGCGTGGCGGACGAACTTGGGACGGGACCTGGCGCCTTTATTTTTGGTGCTGCTATGCCTGTGGCCCATTTTTTGGTACACGGAGGGTACTTAAAAGTCTTGCTCCCATTCCGAGTCCGGCGGACGACCCTGGGCTCTGCCTTTCCCCTAAGGCTATAGCCCATCCGCTTTTTTTTGGCATTTTTTGTATGGATTTAATCAATGGAACTTTTCGGGCAGCTTATTTTTTCACGCGGCTGTGCCCGAGGCCTATTTTTGCACACGGAGGGCGCCGCAGAAAGTCTCGCCCATTCCGAGTCCGGCGATCATTCTACAGCTCCTCCCAAGGCTATAGCCCACCGCTGGGGCATTTTGCGCGGACGAACTTGGGGACGGGACCTTCTGGGCTTATTTGATACGCTGAGCCTGGGCGGCCTATTTTGGGTACACGGAGGGTTTCGCAGCTCGCCCATTCCGAGTCCGCGGACGTAGTTGGCCAGCCCTCCCCCCAAGGCTATAGCCCACCCGCTGCATTTCAAGGGCGGACCAACTTGGGACCTGACCTCGGGGCTTATTTGGCGCAAGGCGCCCGAGGCCTATTTTGGCACACACGGAGGCGCTGCAGAAGTCTCATTTCATCCTGAGTCCATGGGACGAACTTGGCCAGCCCTCCCCAAGGCCATAGCCCACCCAAGCTGGGGCATTTTACGGCGGATGAACTTGGGGACAGACCTTCAACCATTTTTGCCGCGGCAGTGCCCGCGTCTATTTTTGGAACACGGAGGGTACTACAAACTCGCCCCATTCCGAGTCCGGCTGATTTAACTTGGCCACTCCCCTCCCAAGGCTATAGTGCCCACCCGCTTTTCGCATTGCGCACGAACTTGGGGACGGACCTTCTAGTGCTTATTTTGGGTACGGCTGTGCCCGCTGCCTATTTTGAACATGAAGGGTGCTCGCAGTTCGCCCCATTCCAAGGTCCGGCGACGAATCCTACAGGCCTCCCCCAAGGCTATAGCCCACCCGCTTTTGGCCATTTCATGGCGGACGAACTGGGGACGGGACCTTCGGGGATTATTTTGGTGCGGCGTGACCGCGTCTATTTTTGGTGAATAATGGAGGGCACTCGCAAAGTCTCGCCCATTCCGAGTCCGTGGACGAAGTTGGCCAGCCCTCCCCCAAGGCTATAGCCCACCCGCTACAGCATTTCACATGACGAACTTGGGGACGGGACCTTCGGGGGCTTATTTTTGGGTGCGACTGTGCCCGCGGCCTATTTTTCATACACGAAGGGCGCTCGCAAAGTCAGGCCCCATTCCGAGTCCGGAAGACAAAGTTGGCCAGCCCCTCCCCCCAAGGCTATTGCCCACCCCTTTTTTGGGCATTTTTGCGGCGTACGAACTAGGGGACGGGACCTTCGGGGGCTTATTTTTTGGCGCGGCTGTGCCCGCGGCCTATTTTTTGGCACACGGAGGGCACTCGCAAAGACTCACCCTTATCTGAACCGCGGACTTGGTTGGCCAGCCTCCCCCCAAGGCTATAGCCCACCCGCTGGGCATTTTCATGGCTTAATTTAACTTGGGGACGGGACCTTCGGGGCTTATTTTTGGCACGATCACTGTGCCCGCGGCCTATTTTTCATGCACGGCTGGCGCCGAAGTCAGGCTCCCATTCCGAACCGCGGACGAAGTTGGCCAGCCCTCCCCAAGGCTATTGCCCACCCCTTTTTGGTTATTTTGCGGCGGACTAACTTGGGATCTGACCTTCTCGGGGCTTATTTTTTGGGTGCTGTGCCCGCGGACTATTGGTACACGGAGGGTGCTGGCAAAGTCTCGCCCATTCCGAGGCCGGGCGATCTGTTGGCCAGCCCTCCCCAAGGTTATAGCCTACAATTCGCTTGGGCATTTCGCGGGGCGACGAGCCTTTGGGGACGGGACTCTGGGGTTTATTTTTCGCGCGCGCTGTGCTCAAGGCCTATTTTTGGCATGGAGGGTGTTTCAATGTCTCACCCTATCTGAAACTCATGGATTGAGAAGTTGGCTGAGCCCCTCCCCCCAAGGCTATTGCCCACCCGCTTTTGGGCATTTTCAAGGCGGACGAACTTGGGCACGGGAACTTCGGGGTTATTTTGGGCGCCGGCTGTGCTCCGCAGCCTATTTTTGGCACACGGAGGGCGCTGAATGTCTCGCCCATTCCGAGTCCGGCGGACGCAGGCTATCCTCCCCAAGGCTATAGCCCACCCGCTGGGGCATTTTTGCGGTGACGAACTTTTGGGACGGACTCGGGGATTATTTTGGGCGCGCTGTGCTCACGTCTATTTTTGGGCACGCGGAGGGCACCTCTGCAGTTCGCCTCATTCCGAGTCCGGGGCGCGGACGGCTGGCCAGCCCTCCCCCAAGGCTATAGCCCACCCATTTTCACATTAAGGCGACTAACTTGGGGACGTGGACCTCGGGGGCTTATTTTTGGTGCGCCTGTGCCCGCGCGCTCATTTTCGTACACCGAAGGGCGCCTGCAAAGTCAGGCCTCATTCCGAGTCCGGGTGGACGAGTTGGCCAGCCCCTCCCCAAGGCTATTGCCCACCCCCTTTTTCGGGGCATTTTCGCGGCGGGACGCAATCCTGGGTACGGGACCTTCGGGGCTTATTTTTGGGTACGGAAGCAGCCCACTTGACTATTTTGGTACATCGGAGGGTGCTGGGCAAAGTCTCGCTCATTCCGAGTCCCGCGGATTACTGCCACAGCCCCTCCTTCCCAAGGTTATAGCCCACCCGCTTTTTCGCATTTTCGCCGCGGACAAGCTTGGGGACGGGACCTTCTGGTTATCGCCAAGCTGCTGTGCCTGGGCGCTCATTTTTGGCACACGGAGGGCGCCGCAATGTCTTGCCCCATTCCGAGTCCAAGGACGGTTGGCCAGCCCCTCCCCAAGGCTATTGCCCACCCGCTTTTTTGGGCATTTTTAAGTGCGGACGAACTTGGGCACTGGAACTGGGTGATTTTAAGGCTGTGCTCACGGCTCATTTTGGCACACGGAGGGCGCTGAATGTCTCGCCTCTATTCCGAAGTCCGCGGATTTAAATATTCGGCCCCATTCCGAACCGCGGACGGTTACAGTTCTCCTGGGCGGCTGTAGCTTCCACCCGCTTTTGGGCATTTTTACGCGGACGAACTTGGGGCGGGACCTTCTGGCGGTTATTTTTGGGCACAGCTGTGCCCGCGGTCTGTTTTTGGCACACATCGGAGGCCGGGCCGCAAAGTCTCGCGCCATTCCGAGTCCGGGCGGACGGTTGGCCAGCCCCACCCCCAATGCTATAGCCCACCTGTTTTTGTGGCCTTCCGCTGGACGAACTTTGGCGCCCGCCTTCGGGCGGTTATTTTGGTGCGGCTGTGCTCTGCGTCTCTTTTTCTTTCTTAAGACACACGGAGGCTGCTCTGCAGTTCACACACGATTCCGAGTCCAGCGGACGAAGTTGGCCAGCCTCACGCCCTGCTACAGGTAGCCCACCCGCTTTTGTGGCCTTTTTCCAGCTGGATCTAACTTGGCGCCCGGCTCGGCGGTTATTTTGGGCGCGCTGTGCCTGGGCGTCTATTTTTGGCACACGGAGGCCGCCACAAAGTCTCGTACATTCCGAGTCCGCGGACGGTTGGCAAGCCCCACCCCCAAGGCTATAGCCTCACCCGCTTGTGGCCTTTTTGCGCTTGACGAACTTGCGCCCGGCTCGGCGCGCATTGGGCGCGGCTTGCCTGCGCCTATTTTTGGCAGACGGAGGCCGCCACAAAGTCTCGCCCATACCGAGTCCAGCGGACGGTTGGCCATCCCCACTCCCCTAAGGCTATAGCCTACCCGTTGTTGTGGCCTTTTCCGCTGATCTAACTTGCGCCGCGCCGCCGGCTGTTATTTTGCCGCTGTGACCGCGGCCTATTTTTGGCACATGGAGGCCGGCCAGAAAGTCTCGCGCCATTCGAGCCCAGCGACGGTTGTCCAGCCCACCTCTCAAGGTGATAGCCCACCCGTCTTTGTGGCCTTTTTCTGCTGGATTTATTTGCGCCTGCCTTTGAAGCGGTTATTTTGGGTATGGCTGTGTCTTTGCTGTTTTTTGGTACACGGAGCTCGCCGCAGTTCGCGCCATTCCGAGTCCGCGGACGGTTGGCCAGCCCCACTCCCCAATGCTATAGCCCACCCGCTTTTGTGCCTTTTTCTCCGCTGGACGAACTTGGCGCCCGGCCTGGCGGTTATTTTTGGGCGCCGCTGTGCCCGCGTCTATTTTTTGGCACACGGAGGCCACCTCGTAAAGTCTCGCGCCATTCCGAGTCCCGAGGATGAAGTTGGGCGAGCCGCACTTCTGCTATAGCCTACCCGCTTTTGTGGCCTTTTTCCCGCTTGGATTTACTTGCCCCCCGCCTTCGGGCGGTTATTTTTACGCAAGAAAGCAACTGCCTCCATTTGGGCACACGGAGGCCGCCGGCAGTTCCTGCCGCCATTCCAGTCCAGCGACTAAGTTGGCCTGCTCCCACCCCCAAGGCGACAGCCCACCCGCTTTTGTGGCCTTTTCCGCTGCTGGGACGGATTCTGCGCCTCTCGCCTTCGGGCAGCTATTTTGGGCTACAGCCTCGGGCTTATTTTTGCACACGGTGACTGGCCGCAGTCTCGCAAGAGCCCGAGTCCGGGCGGACGGGTTCGGGCCAGCCTCTACCCCCTAAGGCTATAGCCCACCGCGAGCCGTGGCCTTTTTCCGCTGACGAATTTGCGCCTGCCTTTCGGCGGGTTATTTTTGGACGCGCTGTGCCTCGCGATTTTTGCACACACGGTGATCACAGAAAAGTTCCGCCATTCTGAGTCCGGGGCGGATTTAATTTGACAGCCTTACCCCCTGCTATAGCCCACCCGCTTTTGTGGCTGCTCATTGACGACTCAGGCTCCCGCCGCGGTTATTTTTTACGCGCTGTGCCTGCTGACTATTTTTGGCATTGACGGAGGCCGGGCCTGAAAAAGTTCGCACCAGTCCGAGTCCGCGGATTTAGTTGGCCAGCCCCACCTCTGCTATAGCCCACCTGTTGTGGCTTTTTTTTCCGCTGGATTTCCATCTTGGCGCCTGCCTTTCGGCGGTTATTTAAAAGGGCCAGGACTGCGTCTATTTTTGGTACACGGAGGCTCTCGCAAAGTCTCGTACAATCCGAAACTGGGTGACGGCGCAGCCCCACCCTGCCATAGCCCACCCGGCTTTTGTGGCCTTTTCTGGCTGGGCGAACTTGGCGCCCGGCTCAAGGTTATTTTGCGGCCAGGCTCACGCCTACGGCATTAATGGAGGCCACTCGCAAAGTCTCGCCATTCCGAGTCCGGGCGGACGGTTGGCCAGCCCCAATTCTGCCACAGCTCACCCGCTTTTGTGGCCTTTTTCCGCAGGGACGGACTTGGCTCCCGCCTTCGGTTGGTTATTTTGGGTGCGGCTAAAGCAACGTGCCTATTTTGGGCACACAGAGGCTGCCGCAGTCTCGCGCCATTCCGAACCGGGGCGGACGAAGTTGGCCAGCCCCACCCCCCCAAGGCTATAGCCCACCTGCTATGCCAGGGCCTTTTTCCGCTGGATTTAACCTGGCGCCCTTCGGAAGCCAAGGTTATTTTTGGGCGCTGTGACCGCAGCCTATTTTTGGCATTAGCGGAGGCCGCCGCAGTTGCTCACGCCATTCCGGAGTCAGCGGATGGTTGGCCTGCCCCACCCCAAAGGCTATAGCCCACCCGCTTGTGGCCTTTTTCCGCTGGACGATTTCATGCCCGGCTCTTCGGGCGTTATTTTGGTCGCGCTGTGCCCGCGCTTGCTTTGGCACACGAGACCGTCGCGAGTTTGTTATCTGGTCCGGGGCGGACGAATTTGGCCAGCACCACCGCCTGCAGCCCACCCATGTGGCATTTTTCCGCTGGACGAACACTCCGCACCCCCGCCTTCGGGCGGCATATTTAGGGGCGCGGTCTATTTTTGGCACACGGAGGCCGCTCATAAAGTTTCACTCATTCCGAGTCCAGCGGACGGTTGGCCAGCCCCCACCCCCCAAGGCCGTAGCCCACCCGCTTTTGTGGCCTTTTTCCGCTGACGAACTTGAGCCCCGGCCTTCGCGGTTATTTTTGCGCGGCTGTGCCCGCGTCTGCTTTGGCAAACAGAGGCCACAGAAAGTCTGCAAGCATTCCGAGTCCGCGGGACGGTTGGCCAGCCCCACCCTGCTATAGCCACCCGCTTTTTGTGGCCTTTTTTCCGCTGGATGGTCTTGGTGCCCCGCTCGGGCGGTTATTTTTGGGTACGGGCTGTGTCTCGCGCCTTTTGGCACACGGAGGCCACTCGCAAAGTCCTCGCGCCATTCCCGAGTCCGGCGGACGGCTTGGCCAGCCCCACCCCTGCTAAGCAGGTAGCCCACCTGCTTTTGTGGCCTTTTTCCGCTTGGACGACCCTGTGCCCCGGCTCGGGCGGTTATTATTTTTGGTACGGCTACAGTCTCGCGCCTTTTTTTCGCACACGGAGGCCACTCGCAAAGTCCCGCGCCATTCCGAGACCGGGCGGACGAAGCGCCATCCCCACCCCCAAGGCTATAGCTCACCCGCTTGTGGCCATTTTCCGCTGACGAATTTGGCGCCCCCGCCTCGGGTGTTATTTTGGGTACGTGCCCGTGGCCAATTTATGGCACACGGAGGCCGCCGCAGTCTCCCACCATTCCGAGTCTCGCGGATGAAGCTTGGCCAGCCCCACCCCCAAGGCTATACCCACCCGCTTTTTGTGGCCTTTTTCCGCCTGGACGACCCTTGGCGCCCGGCCTTCAAGGAAAGAGCCAGCGCGGCTGTGTCCGCAGCCCATTTTTGGCACGCAGCTGCCGCCACAAAATCTCCCGCCATTCCTAGTCCTGGCTGGGACGAAGTTGGCCTGCCCCACCCCCTGCTATAGCCCACCTGCTTTTGTGGCCTTTTTCCGCAGGGACGGACTTGGCTCCCCGCCTTCGGCTGTTATTATTTTGGGTGCATGTGCCAACGGCCTATTTTTACACACGAGGCCGCCGCAGTCTCGCGCACCCGAGTCTCTGCTGGACGGGTTGGCCAGCCCCACTCCCCAAGGCTATGCCCACCTGTTGTGGCCTTTTTCCGCTGGACGGACCCTGGCGCCCGCCAAGGAAAGATGGGCGCGGCTGTGACCACAGCCTATTTTTGGTGACAAGGAGGCCGGCCGCAAAGGCTCCCATTCCGAGTCAGGGCGGATGGTTGGCCTGCCTCACCCCCAAAGGCTATAGCCTCCACCCGCTTTGTGGCCTTTTCCGCTGAGCAACTGAATTGAAGCATGCCCGGCCTTCGGGCGGTGTTATTTTGGTCGCTGCTGTGCTCAAGCGGCTTTTGGCACACGGAGACCTCCCGCTGCAAAGTCTTGCGCCATTCCGAGTCCGCGATTTAATTTGGCCAGCACTATCGCCAAGGCCAGGCTCACCCGCTTTTGTGGCATTTCTTCCGCTGACGAAATTGCACTCGCCTTCGGGCGGCGGCTCAGGGGCGTCTATTTTTGGCACACGGAGGCCGCCATAAAGTTTCACCCATTCCGAGTCCGGCGGACGGTTGGCCAGCCCCACCCTGGCCGTAGCCCACCCGCTTTTGTACCTTTTTCCGCTGGACGGCTTGAGCCCCCTGCCTTTCGGCGGTGTTATTTTTGGGCGCGGCTGTGCCCAAGGTCTATTTTTGGCAAACAGAGGCCACGCAAAGTCTCTCGTGTAAGCATTCCGAGTCCGGCGACGAAGTTGGCCTGCCCCACCCCCAAGGCTATAGCCCACCCGTTTTTTGGTCATTTTTCCGCTGGGCGGAGTTGGCGCCCCCGCCTTCGGGCGGTTATTTTGGGCGCGCTGTGCCTGCGGTTTATTTTTGTAATACGGAGGCCGCTCGCAAAGTCTCACACACCAGACCGGCGGACGAAGTTGGCCATCCTCACCCCTCAGCGCTATAGCCCACCCGCTTTTGTGGCCATTTTCCGCTGGACGAACTTGGCGCCTGCCAAGGTTATTTTAAGCGCGATCACAAGGGCCTATTTTTTTGGGCGACACAGAGGCTTCACAAAGTCTCGCGCCATTCCGAATCCGTTGACGAAGTCGCCAGCCCCACCCCCAAGGCTAGGAGCTCACCCGCTTTTGTGGCCTTTTGCGCTTGGACGAATTTGGCGCCTGCCTTCGGCGGTTATTTTGGCTACAAAGCCTGCGGTTTAGTTTCTTTGGGCACACTCTGAGACCGCCCGCAGTCTTGGCGCCTCATTCGAGTCCGCGGACGAATTTGGCCAGCACCACCGCCAAGGCTATAGCCCACCCCGCTTTTGTGGCATTTTTCCGCTGGACGAATTCCGCACTCCGCCTTCGGGCGGTTATTTGTGGGCGCGTCTATTTTGCACACGGAGGCCGCCTCATAAAGTTTCACTCCATTCCGAAGTCCGGGCGGACGGGGTTGGCCAGCCCCACCCCTGCTGTAGCCCACCCGCTTTTGTGGCCTTTTTCCGCTTGGACGATCTTGGAGCCCGGCCTCGGGCGGTTATTTTGGCGCTGCTGTGCTCGCGTCATTTTTTTGGCAAACAGAGGCCGCCGCAGTCTCGCGCTATTCGAAACTGGGCGGATTTAGTTGGCCTGCCCCACCCCCCCAAGGCTATAGCCCACCCGCTTGCAGGGCCTTTTCCGCTGGACGGATTGGCGCCCGCTCTCGGGCGGTTATTTTGGCGCGCTGTGCCTGCGGCTTATTTGCACACGGAGGCCGGGCCGCAAAGTCCTGGGCCACATTCCGAGACCGGGCGTGGACTTGCTGGCCATCCCCACCCCCAAGGCTATAGCCCACCCGCTTTTGTGGCCATTTTCCGCTGGATCTAACTTGGCGCCTGCTGGCGGTTATTTTTGGGCGACTGTGCCCGCTGCCTATTTTGGCACACAGAGGCTTCCTACAAAGTCTCGCCATTCCTAATCCGGCGGATTTGAGCCGCCAGCCCCACCCCCTAGGCTAGAGCCCACCCGCTTTTGTGGCCTTTGGCGCTGGACGAATCTTGGCGCCCGGCTCGGGCGGCATATTTTTGGGCGCGGCTGTGCCTGCACGGTTTGGCACACGGAGACCGGCCGCAAAGTCTGGCGCCATTCCGAGTCCGCGGACGATCGGCCAGCACCACCGCCAAGGCTATAGCCCACCCGCTTTTGTGGCATTTTTTCGCCTGGACGAATTCGCACCCCTACTCGGGCGGTTATTTGTGGGCGCGGTCTATTTTGGCACACGGAGGTCAGCCTTGGCAAAGTTTCACTCCATTCCGAGTCCGCGGACGGTTGGCCAGCCCCACCCCTGCTAGGCTGTAGCCCACCCGCTTTTGTGGCCTTTTCCGCTGACGAACTTTGGAGCCCCGCCTTCGGGCGAAACATTTTTAAGGTGCGGCTGTGCCTGGGCGGTCTATTTTTGCAAACAGAGGCCGCCGCAGTCTCGTGCCATTCCGAGTCCGGGCGGACGGCGGGCCAGCCTCACTCCCCAAGGCTATAGCCCACCCGCTTTGTGGCCTTTTTCCGCTGGACGATCTTGGCGCCGGCCTTCAAGGTTATTTTTGGGCGCCGATTGCGCCAAGGCCTATTTTTGGCACATGAGGCTTCACAAAGTCTCGCGCCATCTGAATCCGGGCGGATTTGTGTTGGCTGGCCCCAATTCCCCAAGGCTATAGCCCCACCCGCTTTTGTGGCCTTTTGCGCTGGACGAATTTGGCGCCCGGCTCAAGGCGATATGCGCGGCTGTGCCTGCGACCTATTTTTGGTAGAGATATTTGAGGTCAGCCAGTAAAGTTCCTGCTGGGCCATTCCGGAGTCCAGTGGACGAATTTGGCCAGCCCCACCCCCAAGGCTATAGCCCACCCCTTTTTGTGGCCTTTTTCCGCTGGATCAACTTGGCGGCCCGGCCTCGGGCGGTTATTTTGTACGCCGCTGTGTCCGCGCCTATTTTTGCGGCCACAGCGCTACTCGCAAAATTCGCGCCATTCCGGAACCGGGGCGATCGCTGGTCAGCCCCACTCCCCAAGGCTATAAACACCTGCTTTTGTGGCCTTCTTTTCCGCTGCTGGACGGACTTGGCGCCCGGGCTTCGGGTTGTTATTTTGTAAGCGCGGCTGTGCCTGGGTGCCTATTTTTGGCACACGGAGGCTGGTCATGAAAGTTCGCGCCATTTCGAGCCCATCGGACGGTTGGCCAGCCCCACCCCCAAGGCTATAGCCCACCCAAGCAGGCCTTTTTCCGCTGGACGAACTTGTGCCCCGGCCGGGGTTATTTTTTTGGCGCTGCTGCGCCTACGGGCGTATTTTGCACACGGAGGCCGCCGCAAAGTCTCGCGCCCATTCCGAGTCCGCGGATCAAGTTGGCCAACCCCACCCCCCAAGGCTATACCCCACCCGCTTTTTGTGGCCTTTTTCCCGCTGGACGAACTTGGCGCCCGGCCTTCAGGCGGTTATTTTTGGGAGCGGCTGTGCCTGGGCGCCTATTTTTTGGCACACCCGAGGTCACTTGCAATGTCCCGCCCCACTTCGAGTCCGGCGGATGCTGGCCAGCCCCACCCCCAAGGCTATAGCCCACCCGCTTTGTGGCTCGCTGACGAACTTCTTTTGCGCCCGGCCTTCAGGCGGCTATTTTTGGGCGCGGCTGTGTCCACGGACTATTTGTTGTCTGAGGCCGCCGCAAAGTCTCGCGTCATTTCAAGTCCTGGCGACGGGTTAACAGCTCCCCACCCCCAAGGCTATAGCCCACCCAGTTTTGTTGCATTTTTCCGCCATGGACTTGGCCCTGGCCTTCGGGCGGTTATTTTTGGGAGCGGCTGTGCCCGCGGCTCATTTTTGGCATTACTGAGGCCGCCGCAAAGTCTCCTGCACCATTCCGAGTCCGGGCGGATTGAAGTTGGCCAGCTCCCACTCTCTGCTATAGCCCACCTCGCTTTGTGGCCATTTTCCGCTGGACGAATCTTGGCGCCCGGCCTTTGCTGTTATTTTGTGCACGGTTGTGTCCGCGTCTATTTTTAAGACACAAAGGCCGCTCAAGTAGTAAATCTCGCGCCATTCCGAGTCCGGCGACGGTTGGCCCACCCCACCCCCCCAAGGCCATAGCCCACCCGCTTTTGTGGCCTTTTCCGCTTGGACGGACTAGGCGCCCCGGCCTTCGGGCGGAGCTATTTTTAAGGGGCTGTGCCTCGCGCTCTATTTTTGGCACACGGAGGCCGCCGCAAAGTCTCGCCCCATTTCGAGTCCGCGATTTGCTGCCAGCCCACCTGGCCAAGGCTATAGCTCACCCGCTTTTGTGGTCTTTTTCCGCTGGATTTAATCTGGGTGCCTGCCTTCAAGGTTATTTTTACGCAGCCGCCGCGGCCATTTTTTTGTACACGGAGGTCAGCCGCAGTCTCGCGCCATTCCGAGTCCGGCGACGAAGTTGGCCAGCCCCACCCTCTGCTATAGCCCACCTAGTTTTTAGAAAGTTGCATTTTTTCCGCTTGGCGGACTTGGCGCCCTGGCCTTTCTAAGCAAGTTATTTTTGGTGCGGCTGTGCCTCGCGGTCTATTTTTGCACAATGGAGGCCGCTCGCAAAGTCTCGCGCCACTCCAGTCCGGCGGATTTGGTTGGCCAGCCCCACTCTAAGGATATAGCTCACCCGTTGTTGTGGCCTTTTTCCGCTGGACGAAACTGGCGGCCCGGTTTCGGGCGTTATTTCGGTGCGGCTGACCGCCTATTTTTGCACACGGAGGCCGCTGGCAGTTCGCCATTCCGAAGTCCGGCTGAGGAAGTTGGCCTGCCCCACCCTGCTATAGCCCAACGCATTTTTGTGGCCTTTTTCCGCTTGACGAACTCTGTTTCCGGCCTTCAGCAAGTTATTTTGGGCGCGCTGTGCCCATGACTATTTTTGGCACACGGAGGCCGCCGAAAGTCTCGCGCCATTTCGGTTTGGCAGATTTGTTGGCCAGCCCAACCCCAAGGCCATAGCCCACCCGCAGTTGTTGCATTTTTCCTCCGATGACTTGGCGCCCGGCCTTCTGCATGGTTATTTTGGGAGCGGCTGTGCCTCGCGGCCTATTTTTTGGCACACGGAGGCCGCTCTCGTGAAAGTCTCGCGCGCCATTCCGAGTCCGGCGGACGGTTGGCCAGCCCCACCCCCAAGGCTATAGCCCACCCGCTTTTGTGGGCCTTTTCCGCTTGGACGAACTTGGCGCCCGCCTTCGCCACATTTTGGGCGCGCTGTGCTCAAGGCCTATTTTTGGTATTACGGAGGCTGTTCGCAAAGTCCACCTCATTCCCGAGTCCGGCGGACGAAGGCCAGCCCCACCCCCAAGGCTTTAGGCCTACCCATTTTGTGGCCTTTTTCCGCTTGATGAACTTGAGCCCCGGCCTTCGCAAGATTTTTGGGCGCTGTCAGCCTGGGCGTCTATTTTTTTATTGCAGGCCGCCTGCAGTCTCGCGCCATTCCGAGTCCGCGGGACGGTTGGCCAGCCCAATTTCAAGGCTATAGCCCACCCAGTTTTTTGCATTTTTCCGCATGACTTGGCTCTGGCCTTCGGCGGTTATTTTTTGCAAGTGCTGTGCCTCATGCCTATTTTTGGCACACGGAGGCCGGGCCGCAAAGTCTCGCCACTCCGAGTCCGGCGGACGGCTGGCCAGCCCCACCCCCAAGGCTATAGCTCACCTGCTTGTCAGGCCTTTTTCCTGGACGAAACTGGCGCCCAAGCTGGCTGTTATTTTTGGCGCGGCTGTGATCAAGGCTCATTTTTGGCACACACGGAGGCCGCCGCAAAGTCTCGGCTGCCTATTCCGAGTCCGGCGGAGGAAGTTGGCCTGCCCCACCCCCAAGGCTATAGCCCACCCATTTTTAGGCCTTTTTCCGCTGGACGAACCTTTGCGCCCTTCGGCCTTCAGGGCGGTTATTTTTGGGCGCGGTTGTGCCTGAAGGACTATTTTTGGCACATGGAGGTCAGCTCGCAAAGTCTCGCCATTTCGGGAAGCCTAGACAAAGTTGGCCAGCCTAACCCCCAAGGCTATAGCCCACCCAAGTATTGTTGTATTTTTCCGCTAAGTGGACTGGCGCCTGGCTCGGGCGGTTATTTTTGGGAGCGGCTGTGCCCAAGCGCCTATTTTTGGCACACACGGAGGCCGCCCGCAGTTCGCGCCATTCCGAGTCCGGCGACGGCTGGCCAGCCTCACTCCCCAAGGCTATAGCTCACCCGCTTTTTGTGGCCTTTTTTCCGTTGGACGACCCCAGCGCCCGGCCTCGGGCTTTATTTTTGGGCGCGGCTGTGCCCGCGGCCTATTTTTGGCACATGGAGGCTGTTCGCAAAGTCTCACCCCATTCCGAGTCCGGCGGACGAAGTGGGCCAGCCCCACCCCCCAAGGCTTTAGCCTACCCGTTTTTGTGGCCTTTTTCCGCTTGATGACCTTGGAGCCCCGGCCTTCGTGCGGTTATTTTTGGGCGCGGCTGTGCCCGCGGCCTATTTTTGGCACACAGAGGTCAGCTTGTGTCTCGCGCCATTCCAAGTCCGCGGACGAAGTTGGCCAGACCCACCCCAAGGCTATAGCTCACCCGCTTTTGTGGCCTTTTTCCGACGAACTTTGCGCCCGCCGGGTGGTTATTTTTGCCGCCAGTCAGCGCTCATTTTTTTACTTACTTTGGTGGCCGCCACAAAGTCTCGCGTCATTCCGAGTCCGGCAGACGGTTGGCCAGCCTCATCCTCAAGGCTATAGCCCACCTGTTTTTGTGGCCTTTTCCGCTGGACGAACTTGCCGCCCGGCCTTCGGGTGGTTATTTTGGCGCCAAGCAGCTCTCAAGGGCCTATTTTTGGCATTACGTGAGGCCGCTCGTAGTCTCAAGACCTTCCGAGTCTGCATGGACGAATTTAGCCAGCCCCACCCCGAGGCTATAGGTCACCCTCGCTTTGTGGCTCATCCGCTGGTCAACTTGGCGCCTGCAAGGTTATTTTCGATACAGCTCTGCCTATTTTTTACAAGATTTGCGGCCGCCTCGCAGTCTCAAGGCCATTCCGAGTCCGGGCGGGATTTGGAGTTTGCCAGCCCCACTCCCTGAAGGCTATAGCCTTCCACCCGCTTTTAGGGCCTTTTTCCGCTTTGACGAACTTGGCGCCACGGCCTTCGGATGGTTATTTTGGCGCGCGAGCTCATGCGGTCTATTTTTCCACACGGATGCCGCTTTGCAAAGTCTCTGCGCCATTCCCGAGTCCGGTGGACGGGTTGGCCAACCCTCACTCCAAGGCAATAGCCCACCCGCTTTTGTGGCCTTTTTCGCTTGGACGAATTTATGCCCGGCCTTCGGTCAAGTATTTTGGGCGCAGCCTGTGTCCGTGGCGATTTTTGAACACGGAAGGCCATAGGTCTTCGCGCCATTCCAAGTCCGCGGATGAAGTCTTTTGCCAGCCCCACTCCCCAAGGCTATAGCCCCACCTCAGGGCCTTTTCCGCAGGACGGCAATTTGGCGCCCGACCTTCGGGAGGCTATTTCAAGGCAAGCCATGCCCGCGGCCTATTTTCACACAGGAGGCTGCTCGCAAAGTCTCGTGCTATTCCGTCCGGGCGGGACGGGGGTTGGCCAGCCCCACCCCTGCAAGGCAATAGCCTACCCGTTTTGTGGCCTTTTCGCTGGACGAACTTGGCGCCCCGGCTCGGGCGGAAGTTTTTGCGCGCCAGCTCACGCCTATTTGACACAGAGACTGCCGCAGTCTTGTGCCATCTTGTCCGCGGATGACCTCAGCCAGCCTCCTCCCCCAAGGCTATAGCCCACCCGCTTTTGGGCATTTTTTACGGCGTGGATTTTAACTCTTTGGGACGGGACTGCCGCAGCGCTATTTTTGGGAGCGGCTGTGCCCGCGGTCTATTTTTTGGCACACGGAGGGCGCCGCAAAGTCTCGCCATTCCGAGTCCGCGGATTTAATCTCACAGCTCCCTCCCCCAAGGCTATAACCCACCTGCTGGGGCATTTTTCGGCACGAACTTGGGGACGGGGACCTTCGGGGGTTTAATATTTTTAAGCGCGGCTATGCCTGGCCATTTATTTTTGCAAAAGGAGGGCGACACAAAGTCTCGCCCCATTCCGAGTCCGCGGATTTGGTCTCTGGCTAGGCCTACCCCCAAGGCTATACCTCCACCGCTTTTGGGCATTTCATGGCGGACGAACTTGGGACGGGACCTTCGGGACTTATTTGGCGCGGCTGTGCCCGCGCCTATTTTTTGGCATTGAGGGTGCTCGTGAAAGTCTCCTCCCATTCCGAGTCCGGGCGGATCTAACTTGGCTAGCCCTCCCCAAGGTTATGCCCACCCCTTTTTCTGGGCATTTTCAAGGCGGACGAACTTGGTGACGGGACCTTCGGGGCTTATTTTTGGCGCGACAGCCCTCTAGCCTGGCTTGCACACGGAGGGCGCCGCAAAGTCTCGGCTCATTCTGAGTCCGAAGTGATTTAAGCTTAGCCAGCTCCCCTCTCCCCCAAGGCTATAGCCCACCCAAGCGCATTTTTGCTGTGGATTTAACTTGGGACGGAACCGGGCTTATTTTTGCATGCTGTGCCCGCGGTCTATTTTTGGTACACGGAGGGCGCCGCAAAGTCTCGCCCCATTCAACCGCGGATTTGTTGCCAGCCCTCCTGCCATGTTCCCACCCGCTTTTTTGGGCATTTCGCGCGACGAGCTTGGGGACGGGACCTTCGGGGCTTATTTTTGTGCACTGCAGTTCCAACGCCTATTTTTGGTACACTTGAGGGCGCCGCAAAGTCTCTTCGCCCATTCCGAGTCCGGTGGATTTTGTGTTGGCCAGCCCTCCCCCAAGGCTATAGCCCACCCGCTTTTCGGGGCATTTCTTGCGTACGTGACGAATCCTGTGGGACGTGGACATCGTGGCTTATTTTTGGGCACGCCTGTGCAGGCGCCTTCCATGGTGGCACGGAGGCTGCCTCAAACCCGCCTCATTCCGAGTCCGGCGGATTTAGTTGGCCAGTCTCTCCCCCAAGGCTATAGCCCACCCGCTTTTTGGTCATTTTTATGGGGACAAACTTGGGGACGGGACCTTCGGGGGCTTATTTTTGATTCGCTGTGCCCGCGTCTATTTTTGGCACATGTAGGGCGCTGGGAAAGTCTCGCCCCATTCCGAAATCAAGCGGACGGTTACGGCCCTCCCAGCGCTATAGCCCACCCGCTTTTCGGGCATTTTCGCGACAATCCTCGGGGATCGGACCTCGGGCCTTATTTTGGCGCGCTGTGCTCTGCGCCTATTTTTGGCACACGGAGGGCACTCGCAAAGTGTCAAATTCGATTCCAAGTATGGCGGACGGCGGCCTGCCACTCCCCCAAGGCTATAGCTCACCTCGCTTGGGCATTTTGCCATGACGAACTTGTGGGACGGACCTGGAGCTTATTTTTGGGCGGCTGTGCCCGCAGCCTATTTTTGGTACACGGAGGCGCCGCAAAGTCTTGCCCCATTTCAGTCCGCGGGACGAAGGTGCCAGCCCTCCCCAAGGTTATAGCCCACGCTGGGCATTTTTGCGGCGGACGAACTTGGGGACGGGACCTTCTGGGCTTATTTGGCGCTGCCAGCCTGGGCTGCTCATTTGTGGCACACTGAGGGCGCCGCAATGTCTCGCCCCATTCCAAGTCCGGCGGACGAAAGTTGGCCAGCCTTCCCCCAAGGCTATAGCCCACACGCTTTTTTGGGCATTTTTCACGCGGACAAATCCCGGGACGGGACCTTCGGGCTTATTTTTACACACACCGCGTCTATTTTTTTAGAACACGGAGGCCGCTCACAAAGTCTCGCCCATTCCGAGTCCGGGCGGACGAAGTTGGCCAGCCACTCCCCAAGGCTATAGCCCACCCGCTTTTGGGCATTTTTGCTGGGCGGACGAACTTGGGGACGGGACTCGGGGTTTATTTTTGGCGCGCTTTGCCTGCGGTCTATTTTTTGGCACACGGGGCCGCCTCGTAAAGTCTCGCCCCATTCCGAGTCCGCGACGGCTGGCCAGCACCTCCCAAGGCTATAGCCCACCTGCTTTTGGGCATTTTTAAGGCTGACTTAACTTGGGGATGGACCTTCGGGATTATTTATGGGCGCGCTGTGCCTGGGCGTCTACTTTTTGGCACACGGAGGGCGCTTGCAAAGTCTCGCCCATTCCGACCCGCGGGACGGCACAGCCCTCCCAAGGCTATATCCCACCTGCTGGGGCATTTTTATGCAGACGAACTTGGGACGGGACCTCGGGGCTTATTTTTGGGCGCGGCCAGCAAGGTGGCCTATTTTTGGCACACGGAGGGCGCCGCCAAGTCTCGCCTACTCCGTGTCCGGAAGCGGACGGTTGGCCAGCCCCTCCCCATGCTATAGCTCACCCGCTGGGCATTTTTTGCCGCGGACGAACTTGGGTACGGGACCGGGGCTTATTTTTGGTGCGGCTGTGCCATGGCCTATTTTTGGGCGGCTTTCACGGAGGTTGCCTCGCAGTTCGCCTCATTGCGAGTCCCATGGACGAAGTTGGCCAGCCCCTCCCCCAAGTGCCATAGCCCACCCGCTACATTTTCATGCGGATCGAACTTGGGGACGGGACCTTCGGGCCTTACTTTTGGGCGCGGCTGTGCCTGCGGCTCATTTTTGGCACACGGAGGGCACCTTAAAGTGTCACCCGATTCCAAGTATGGCGATTTAAGTGGGCCTCGCCACTCCCCAAGGCTATAGCTCACCCGCTTCTGGCATTGCCATGACGAACCTGGGGACGGGGACCTTCTCGAGCTTATTTTTAAGCGCTGCTGTGCTCGCAGCCTATTTTTGGTACACGGAGGGCGCCGCAAAGTCTTGCTCCCATTTCAGTCCTGTGGACGAGTGTGGCCAGCCCCTCCCAAGGCTAGCCACCCGGCTGGGAAATTCAAGGCGGATGAACTTGGGGACGGGACATTCGGGATTATTTTTGCGCGCTGTGCCTGCGGCCTATTTTGGTACACGGAGGGCATCAGCAAAGTCTCGCGCCCCAGTCCGAGTCCGCGGACGAAGTTGGTCTGCCCTCCCCAAGGCTATAGCCCACCCGCTTTTGTATTTTCGGGGCGACGAACTCGGGGACTGGACCTTCGCTTATTTGGGCGATGTCCGCGCCTACTTTTGGCACACGGAGGGCGCTCGCAGTCTTGCCCCCATTCCGAGTCCGGCGGATGGCTGGGTGGCCAGGCCCCTCCCCCAAAGCTATAGCCCACCCATTTTTTCGGCATCTTCGCGCGCGAACTGGACGTGGAGCTAGTTTATTTGCGCGGTTGTGCTCAAGGGCTCATTTTTGGCACATACACGGAGGGCACTCGCAGTCTCGCCCCATTCCAGTCTGGGGCGGGACTTGCTGGCAGGCCCCTCCCCCAAGGCTATACCCCACCGCTGGGGCATTTTGCGCATCAACTTGGGACGGGACTCGGGGCTTATTTTTGGGTGCGGCTGTGCCCGCTGCCTATTTGTGGCACACGGAGGCGCTGCAGTCTCCCGCCTCTATTCCAAGTCCGCGGATTTGCTGGCCAGCCCCTCTCCTGGCGCTATAGCTCATGCGTTTTGCATTTTTGCAAGCGGACGAACTCTCGCAGGGACCTTCGGGGCGATTTTGGGCGCGCTGTGCTCAAGGACTATTTTTGGCACACGGATGGGGCTCGCAGTCTCGCCTATTCCAGTCCGTGGATTTGTTGGCTGAGCCCTCCCCAAGGCTATAGCCCACCCGCTTTTTTCGGGGCATTTCGCGGGGCGGACGAACTTTGGGACTGACCTTCGGGACTTATTTGGGTGCAAGTGCTGTACCAAGGGCTCATTTGTAGTGAGCACAATGGAGGGCGCCGCAGTCTCGCCTATTCCGGAATCCGGCGGGAAGAAGCGGGCTGGGGCCTCCCCCAAGGCTATAGCCCCACCCGCTTTTGGGCATTTCACATGAAGAACTTGGGGACTGGACTCGGGTGCTTACTGGGAGCTGCCAGCCTCGCGTCTATTTTTTTGCACACGGAGGCCGCCTCGCAGTCTCGCGCCATCTCACCCCGCGACTTGGGCGGGCCAGCCTCCCCCAAGGCTATAGCCCAATCTGCTAGCATTTTTGCAGCCGACGCAACTTGGGGACGGACCTCCGGGGCTTTATTTTTGGGCGTAGCTAGCTCATGGCCTATTTTTGCACACTGAGGGTGCCTGCAATGTCTCGCCCCACCCGACCCGTGACGGTTGGTTGAGCCCCTCCCCAAAGGCTATATCCCACCCGTTAAAAGACTTACACAGACGTAACTTGGGACGGACTCTGGGCTGATTTTTGGGCGCGGCTGTGCGCGTGGGCCTATTTTTTGCACACGGAGGGGGCGCCGCTGTCTCGCCCCATTCCGAGTCCGCGGATGAAAGCACAGCCCCTCCCCAAGGCCATAGGCCCTCCACCAGTTGGGCATTTTTGCGGCGGGATAAACTTGGGAACGGACCTTCGGGGCTTATTTTTGGGTGCGGCTGTGCCCATGGCCTATTTTTGGCATTAATGGAGGTTGCCTCCGCAAAGTCTCGCCTACTGCGAGTCCGCGGACGAAGTTGGCCAGCCCTCCCTGCGGCTATAGCCCACCTTGCTGGGCATTTTTGCATGGACGAACTGGGACGGACCTTCTGGCTTATTTTACGCGGCTGCGCCTGCGGCCTATTTTTTTACAATGGAGGCCGATCGCAAAGTCTCGCGCCATTCCGAGTCCGGGCGGACGAAGTTGGCCAGCCCCACCTCAAGGCTATAGCCCACCTGCTATGGGCCTTTTTCCGCTTGACGAACTTGGCCCGCCTTTCGGCAGTTATTTTTGCCAAGGTGTCTATGGCTCATTTTTGCTTCCACGGAAGCCGGGCCGCAGTCTCACGCCATTCCGAGTCCGGGCGATTTAAGTCGCCAGCCCCCACTTCTGCTATAGCTCACCTGCTATGGCTTTTCCGCTGTGACGAATCCAGGCTACCTGCCGCTCGGGCGTTATTTTTGAGCGCGGCTGTGCCTGGCGCCTATTTTTGGCATTAATGGAGTCCGCCGCAGTTCGCGCCATTCCGAAAAGCGGGTGACGGCGTCGCCAGCCCCGCCCCCAAAGGCTATAGCTCACCCGCTTTTGTGGCCTTTACCGCTGGACGAACTTGGCGCCCCTGGCCTTCGGCGGTAATTTTGGGCACGCTCTGCTCCAAGGCCCCATTTTTAGCACACGGAGGCCGCTTTTGCAAGTTCGCACCATTCCGAACTGCAGACGGTTGGCCAGCCTCACCCCACAAGGCTATAGCCCACCCGCTTTTGTGGCCTTTTCCGCTGGACGCATCCGGCGCCCGGCCTCGGGCGGGAGCATATTTTTGGTCGCGGCTGCCTGCGGTCTATTTTGGCATACACAGGCCGCTCCTAAAGCCTCGCGCTAATCCGAGTCCGCGCATTTAAGTCGGCCAGCCCCACTCCCAAGGCTATAGCCCACCCGTTTTGTGGCCTTCCTTTTTCCGCTGGACGATCCCACGCCCCGGCCTTCGGGCGGTTATTTTTGGCTGCCTGTGCCTCGCGCTCATTTTTGGCACACACGAGGCCGCCGCAAAGTCTCGCGCCATCTCCAGTCCAAGGGATTTGGGGCGGCCAGCTCCACCCCCGGGCTATAGCCCACCCACAGGGCCTTTTTCCGCCGTCGAATCCCATGCCCGGCCTTGCTGGGTTATTTTTGTTACGGGTTGCCTCGGCCTATTTTTTGGCACACGGAGGCCGCCACAAAGTCTTGCGCTATTCCAGTCCGGCGGACGATGTTGGTTGTGCCCCACCCCCAAGGCTATAGCCCACCCGCTTTTTCTCGCCTTTTTCCGCTGGACGATCCTGGCGCCCGGCCTTGCGGTTACTGGCGACCCTGCAGCTCGCGGCTCTATTTGGTACACGGAGGCATCTCGCAAAGTTCCGCGCCATTCCGAGTCCGCGGATTTAGGTTGGCCACCCCACCCCCAAGGCTATAGCCCACCCGCGTAGCCATTTTCCGCTGGACGAATCTAGACGCCCGGCCTTTCGGGCGGTTGTTTTTAGCACAGCTGTGCCCGCGCCCATTTTTGCCACACGGAGGCCGCCGCAAAGTCTCGTGACCCGAGTCCGTGACGAAGTGGGCCAGCCCTACCCCCAAGGGTATAGCCCACCTGCTTTTGTGGCCATTTTCTGCTGGATAAAACTTGGCTTCAGACTTAGGGCGGTTATTTTTGGGTGCGGCTGTGCCCGCAGCCTATTTTTCGTGACACACGGAGGCTACACCTAAGTTCTACCATTCCAAGTCGGCGGACGAAGTGGGCCAGCCTAACCCCCCTGGAAGGCTGGCGTGCCCACCCGCTTTTGGTGTGGCATTTTTCCGCCTAGATGAACTTGGAGCCCCGGCCTTTGGGCAGTTATTTTGGCTGCGGCTGTGCCCGCTGCTCATTTTTGCACACGAGCGCTTGCAAAGTCTCGCGCCATTCCGAACCGGGGCGATTAAGTTGGCCAGCCCCACTTCAAGGCAATAGCCCACCCGTTGTTGTGGCCTTTTTCCCGCTGGACGAATTTGGCGCCCTGCCTTCGGGCTGTTATTTTGGGCGCACTGTACCACAGCTCATTTTCTTGTACACGGAGGCCGCCACAAAGTCTCGCGCCTATTCTCCGAGTCCGGGCATTGTCGCCAGCCCCACCCCCAAGGCTATAGCCCACCCATGGTGGCCTTTTTCCGCTGGACGAACTAGGTGCCCCTTCTGCCCGGGCGGTTATTTTGAGCGGCTGGTGCTCACGTCTATTTTTGGGTACACGGAGGCCGCTCGCAAAGTCTCGCGCTATTCCGAGTCCGGCGGGACGGGTCGGCCAGCCCCACCCCCAAAGGCTATAGGCCACCCGCTTTGTGGGCCTTTTTCCGCTGGACGGCACTTGGCGCCCAGTCAGATCACTGTTATTTTTGCGCGCTGTGCCCGCGGCCTATTTTTATAGACGGAGGCCGCCGCAAAGTCTCGCCATTCCGAGTCCGGCGGGACGAAGATGGCTGCCCCACTCCCCAAGGGTATAGCTCACCCGCTTTTTGTGTCCTTTATCCGCTTGACAAACTTGGCGCCCGGCTTTCGGGCGGTTATTTTTATGACGCCTGCTGCCTATTTTTTGGCATTAATGAGCTACTCGCAAAGTCTCGTACATTCCGAGTCCGGGGCGGATTGCTGGGCTAACCCCACTTCAAGGCTATAGCCTACACGCTTTTGTGGCCTTTTCCGCCTGGACGTAATCCCGGCGCCCCGGCCTCGGGCGGTTATTTTGGGCGCGGCTGTGCCTGAAGGCCTATTTTTTTGGTACAGGAGGCCGCCGCAAAGTCTCGCGCCATTCCAAGTCCGGCGGACGGTTGGCCAGCCCCACCCCCCCAAGGCTATAGCCCACCCGCTTTGTGGCCTTTTTCCGCTGACGAACTAGGCGCCCGGCCTTCGGGCAGCCATTTTGGGCGCTGCTGTGCCCGCGGCCTATTTTTGGTACAGGGAGGTTGTTCGCAAAGTCTCGCTACCATTCCGAACCGCGGACGAAGATGGCCGCCCCACCCTCAAGGGTATATAAATTTCACCCGCTTTTGTGTCCTTTTTTATCCGCTGACAAACTTGGCGCCCGCTTTCGGCGTTATTTTTGGGCGACGGTGCCCGCTGCCTATTTTTGGCACACGGAGGCCGGGCCGCAGTCTCGTGCCATTCCGAGTCCGCGGGATTTGCTACAACCCCACCCCCAAGGCTATAGCCCAGCACGTTTTTGTGGCCTTTTTCCGCCTGGACGACCCCGCGCCCGGCCTTCGGGCGGTGTTCATTTCTGCGGCTGTGCCCGTGGCTCATTTTTGGTACAGGAGGCCGCCTGCAAAGTCTGGCGCCATTCCGAGTCCGTCGCGACGAAGATGGCCAGCCCCACCCCCCCAAGGGTAGCCCACCCGCTTGTTGTGTCCTTTTTCCGCTGGACAATCTTGGCGCCCCAGACTTTGGCGGTTATTTTTGGTGCGGCTGTGCCCGCAGCTCATTTTTGGCACACGGAGGCCGCCGCAGTCTCGTACCATTCCGAGTCCGCGGACGGCTGGCTCCGCCCCACCCCCAAGGCAGGTAGCCCACCCATTTGTGGCCTTTTTCCGCGGACGAACTTGGCGCCTGCCTTCGGGTGGTTGGTTTGGGCGACTCTGTGCCCGCAGCCTATTTTTTGGTACACGAGGCCGCCGCAAAGTCTCAAGGCCATTCCGAGTCCCGCGGATTTATGTCGGCCAGCCCCCCCCCCCCAAGGCTATAGCCCACCCGCTTTTGTGGTGGCTTTTTCCGCTTGGACGAACTAGGCGCCCAGCCTTCCGCAGTTATTTTTGGGCGTGGGCTTACCCGCGCCTATTTTTGGCACACGGAGGCCGCCGCAAAAGTTCCTGCGCCATTCCAGTCCGCGGACGGTCAAGCAGCCTCACCTTAAAGGCTATAGCCCACCCGCTTTTGTGGCCTTTTCCGCTGGACAAACTTGGCGCCCGCCTTCGGGCGGTTGCTTGGGAGTACCCAGCCCGCGCCTATTTTTTGCACATTTGAGGCCGCCTCGCAAAGTCTCGTGGCTATCTGAGTCCATGGACAAAGTTGGCTAACCTCACCCTCAAGGCTATAGCCGCCCACACGTTTAGGGTTTTTTCCGCTGGATTTAACTGCGCCTGCCTTTCGGGCTGTTATTTTAAGTGCCAAGCAGTTTAATGGCCTATTTTTTTGTATAGGAGGTTGCTGAAAGTCTCGCGCTATTCCGAGTCCCATGGACGAAGATAGCGCCCCACCCCCCCAAGGGTATAGCCCACCCGCTTTTGTGTCCTTTTTCCGCTGGATAATCTTGGCGCCTCAGACTTCGGCGGGAGATGGTGCGGCTGTGCCCGCAGCCTATTTTTGGCACACGGAGGCCGCCGCAAAGTCTCGCGCCATTACGGTAGGGCGGATTTCCAGGTTGGCCAGCCGCACTCTGGGGGCTGGCTATAGCCACCCGTTTTTGTGGCCTTTTTCCGCTGGACGAATTTGGCGCCTGCCTTCGGTGGTTATTTTTGCGTGCTACAGCCTGGGCGGCCCCACCACTGCAGTTCGGCGCCATTCCGAGTCCGGGCGGACGGTTGGCTGCAGCTCCCACCCCTGCTGCTATAACTCACCCGTTTTGTGGCCTTTTTCCGCTGGACGAATCCCCGGCGCCCGGCTTCGGGCGGTTGGTTTTTAAGGCTGTGCCTCGCAGCCTATTTTTGGCACACGGAGGCCGCCGCAAAGTCTCGCACCCATTCCGAGTCCGGGCGGACGAAGTTGCCCGCCCACCCCAAGGCTATAGCCCACCCGTTTTGTGGCCTTTTCCGCTGACGAACTTGGCGCCCCGGCCTTCGGGCTGGCGGTTATTTTTGGGCGCACTGTACTCCGCAGCCTATTTTTGTGGTACACGTGAGGTCAGCTGCAGTCTCCGCTATTCCGAGTCCGCTGACGGCCGCCAGCCCCACTCCTGGCTATAGCCTACACCGCTTTGTGGCCTCGCTGGACGAATCCAGGCGCCCGGCCTCGGGAGGTTATTTTAGCGCGGCAGTGCGCGGCTGCCTACTTGGCACATGGAGGCCGCCGCAAAGTTCAGCGCTATTCCGAAGTCCAAGGACGAAGTCGGCCAGCCCCACCCCAAAGGCTATAGTGCCCACCCGCTTTTGTGGCCTTTTTCCGCAGGACGACCCATGCCCAGCCTCCTCGGGCTGTTATTTATGGGCGCGGCTTTGCCCACGTCACTTTGGCACACGGAGGCTGCTCGCAAAGTCTCGCGCCATTCCGAGTCCGCGGATTTAAGTCGGCAAGTCCCACCTCAAAGGCTATAGCCCACCCGCTTTTGTGGCCTTTTTCCGCTTGACGAATCCAGGCGCCCGCCTTCGGCTAATATTTTTTAGCACGCTGTGCCCGCAGCCTATTTTTGGCACACACGGAGGCCGTCAGGCAAAGTCTCGCGCCATTACGAGTAGGGGCGGGACGCAGGTTGGCCAGCCCCACCCCCCAAGGCCATAGCCCACCCTTTTTGTGTCCTTTTTCCGCTGACGAATTTGGCGCCCGGCTCGGTGGTTATTTTTGGCGCGCTGTGCCTGCAGTCGCTTTGGCACACGGAGGCCGCCGCAGTTCGCGCCATTCCGCAGTCCGGGCGACTTAAGTTGGCAAGCTCCTTACCCCAAGGCTATAACTCCACCGCTTTTGTGTCTTTTCCGCTGACGAACTAGGCGCCTGGATTTCGGCGGTTATTTTGCTGCTGTGCCCAAGGTCATTTTTGGCAGACGGAGGCCACCGCAAAGTCTCGCACCATTCTGAGTCCTCATGACGAAGTGGGCCACTCCCACCCCCTAAGCAGCAGCTCTACCTTGTTGGTGGTGGCCTTTTTCCGCCGGACGAACTTGGAGCCCCGGCCTCGGGCGGCAAGTTATTTTGGGCGCGTGCTGTGCCCATGGCTATTTTTGCACACGGAGGCCAAAGTCTCGCACTATTCCCGAGTCCGGGGTGGATTTAAGTTGGCCCGCCTACCCCCAAGGCTATAGCCCACCCGTTGTGGGCCTTTTCCGCCTGACGCAACTTGGCTCCTCGGCCTTCGGCGGTTATTTTGGGCGTACCTGTGCCTGCGCAGCCTATTTTTGGGTACACGAGGCGCCATGCCGCAGTTGCCTCGCGCCATTCTGAGTCCGGCGACGAAGTCGGCAAGCCCCACCCCCAAAGGCTATAGCCCACCCGCTTGTGGCCTTTTTCCGCTGGACGAATTCAGGGCGCCCGGCCTTCAGGCTGTTATTTTTAGCACGGCTGTGCCCGCAGCCTATTTTTTGCACACGGAGGCTGCCGGCAAAGTCTCGCGCCATTCCAAGTCCGGGGCGACGAAGTCGGCCAGCCCCACCCCCAAGGCTACAGAGCCTTCCACCTGCTTTTGTGGCCTTTTTCCGCTGGACGACTTGGCGCCCTGCCGGGTGGCTATTTGGGCGCCGCCAGCTCGCGGCCTATTTTGCACACGGAGGCCGCCGCAAAGTCTTACATGATTCCGAGTCCGCGGATTTGCTGGCTGAATTCCCACCTCCTGCTAAAATCCACCTGCTTGTGGCCTTTTTCCGCTGATCAATCTTGAAATGTTTCAGCCTTCCGCCGCTGTTATTTTTAGCGCGGCCGCCTGGGCGGCCTATTTTTGGTGGCGACGAGGCCGGGCTGCAGTCTTGCCGCCATTCGAGTCCCCAAGGATTTGGGTCGGAAGCCTCTAATTTCAAAGGCTATAGCCCACCCGCTTGTAGGGCCTTTTCCGCTGGAAGAAATAGGCGCCCGGCTCGCTGTTATTTAGGACGAAGCAGTTCAGCCTATTTTTGGCACACGGAGGCTGCTGAAAGTCTGCGCCATTACGAGTAGGGCTGGGACGAAGGGGCCAGCCCCACCCCCCAAGGCAATAGCCCACCGCTTGTTGTGCCCTTTTCCGCTGGAGATAATCTTGTTTACGCCTGCCTTCAAGGTTATTTTGGGCACTGTGCCTACAGCCTATTTTCTGTACACGGAGCGCCGCAGTCTCGCGCCATTCCGAGACCGCGGACGAAGTCGGCCAGCCCCACCCCTGGGCTATACTCCACCTCGTTTTAGCTTTTCCGCTTGGATTTTAACTAGGCGCCTGCCTTGAGCTTGAGCGTTGTGGCTGCGGCCATTTGCACACGGAGGCCGCCGCAAAGTCTTCAGCCATTCCGAAATTCCGCGGACGGTCGCCAGCCCCACCCCAAAGGCTACAGCTGCCCGCTTGTGGCCTTTTTCCGCTGGACGGTCCTGGCGCCCCAGCTCAGACTGTTATTTTTGGGCGCAAGCAAAGCCTGCGTCTACTTTTGCAGACGGAGGCCGGGCCGCAGTCTCCTCACATTCCCGAGTCCGCTCGGACGGTTGGCCACCCCCACCCCAAGGCTATAGCCCACCCATTTTTGTGGCCTTTTTCCGCTGGATGCATCCTGCGCCCGGCCTTAGGCCGGGTATTTGGACGTGGCTGTGCCTGCGTCTATTTTTTTGCACAGGAGGCCGCGTAAAGTCTCGAGCTACCGAGTCCGGGGTTGACGAAGATGGCTGCCCACTTCTAAGTGCAGCTTCCACCAAGCAGGTCCTTTTTCCGCTGGACAAACTTGGCGCCCCGCCTTCGGGCGGTTATTTTTGCGACTCTGTGCTCATGCCTATTTTTGGCACACGGAGGCTGCTCGCAAAGTCTCGTGCCATTCCGGAACTGGAAGTGGACGAAGTTGGCCAACCCTTAATTTCTAAGGCTATAGCCTACACGCTTGTGGCCTTTTTCCGCTGGACGAATCCCGGCGCCCTGCCTTCGTGAAAGATGGGGCGCTGCCAACTGCTGCCTATTTTTGGTATTGATTTGAAGCCGCCAGAGTCTCGCGCTATCTTCCGAGTCCGCGCCGGCTGGCCAGCCCCACTTTCAAGGCTATAGCCACCCGCTGGCCTTTTCCATGGACGGTCTTGGCGCCCGCCCCTTCGGGCGGTTATTTTTAAGCGCCGCTGTGCCCGCGTCATTTGGCACACGATACACTGTCGTCTCGGCTGCAATTCCGTGTCCGCGACGGTTGGCCAGCCCCACCCCCAAGGCTATAGCCCACTCGCTTTTGTTGTCTTTCCGCAGGACGAACTTGGCGCCCCTGACTTCTGGGCTGTTATTTTCTTGGTGCGGCTATGCTCAAGGCCTCTTCTTAAGTTATTAATGGAGGCTGCTCAGAAAGTCTCACAACATTCCGAGTCCTGCAGATTGCTGGCTAGCCCTAATTTCAAGGCTATAGCCCACCCTGCTTTTTAGGTTTTTCCGCTGGACGAATCTTGGCGCCCGTCCTTCGTACTGTTTTGGGCGTGGATGTGCCTGCGCTCTATTTTTTTTTGGCAATAGAAGGGAGGCCGCTGCAAAGTCTCGCCATTCCGAGTCCCCGCGGATTTGCTACAGCCTACCCCCAATGCTATAGCCTACCCGCTTTTGTGGCCTTTTTCCGCTGACGCAACTTGGCGCCCGGCCAGGCTGTTATTTTTGGGCACGGCTATGCCCGGCTTCTTCTTGCCACACGGAGGCTGGGCCACAAGTCTCGCCGATTTGAGTCCGGGCGGACGGCTGGCCAGCCCCACTCCTCATACAGGCTATAGCCCACCCGTTGTTGTGGCCTTTTCCGCCTGGACGTCTTGTGCCCCGGCCTTCGGCAGTTATTTTTGGGCGCGCTGTGACCGCATCCTATTTTTGGCACACGGAGGCCGCTTCGGTAGAGTCACACACCTCGAAACTGGGCGGATTTGCTGGCCAGCCCCACCCCAAGGCTATAGCCCACCCGCTTGTGGCCTTTTTCCGCTGGACTATCCTGGCGCCACGGCTCGGCTGTTATTCTTGCGCTGTGCCCGCAGAGCCTATTTTGGCAGGTAGATGAGGCCGCCGCAAAGTCTCACTCCATTCCGACTCCCGCGGATTTGCTGGCTATCCCCACCTCGCTATAGCCCACCCGTTGTTTTGGCCTTTTTCCCGCTGATCGAATTTTGCCCCAGCCTTCGGGCGGTTATTCTTGGGCTACAGCTCGCAGGCCTATTTTTGGTAGACGGAGGCCGCCGCAGAAAGTTCCGCCTATCTCAATTTCATGGACGGTTGGCCATCCCTTACCCCCAAGGCTATAGCCCACCATTGCTTTGGCCTTTTTCCGCTGACGAATTTACGCACTAGCCTTCGGCGAAGATTTAGGCACGCTGTATCATGCCTATTTTTGGCACACGGAGGCCGCGCGAGCATCGCGCCATTCCGAAGTCCGGGCGGATTTAAGTCGCCAGCCCCACTCCCTCAAGGCTATAGCGCACCAGTTTTTGTGGCCTTTATCCGCTTGGACGCACCCTAGCGCCCGCCTTCGGCGAAGAGCGGCGCTGGGCTGTGCCTGGCCGCCATTTTTTGAACACGAGGCCATCGCAAAGTCTCATGCCATTCCGAACTGGGCGGACGAAGTGGGCCAGCTCACTCCCCAAGCAGGTAGCTCACCCGCTTTTTGTGGCCTTTTTCCGCTGGACGACCCTGGCGCTCCGGCCTTCGGACGGTTACTTGAGCGCGCCTGTGCCTGCGTCTATTTTTTGCATCTCGGAGGCCGCCAGAAAGTCTCGCGCCATTCCGAGTCAGGGCGGACGAAGGCCAGCCCCACCCGCCAAAGCTATAGCCCACCCGTTTTTGTGGCCTTTTTCCATTGGACAAACTTGCGCCCGGCCTTCGGCGGTTATTTTGGGCGCGGCTGTGCCCGCCGGGCCATTTTTTGAACACTTGAGGCGATCACAAAGTTCCGCGCCATTCCGAGTCCGGCGGGACGGAGCCGCCAGCCCCACTTCTGGCTTGTCGCCACCTCGCTTTTGTGGCCTTTTTCCGCTGGACGCACTTGGCGGCCCGGCCTTCGGGCGGTTATTTTTGGGCACGCGTGTCCTCGGCTGGTACACGGAGGCCAATTTCGGCAGTCCACGCCATTCCGGTCCGGCGACGGGTTGGCCAGCCCGCCCCAAGGCTATAGCCTGCCCTGCCGGCCTTTTTCCGCTTGGACGGTCTTGGCGCCGCTCGGCGATTATTTTTGGGCGGCTGTGACCGCGTTCTATTTTTGCACTCGGAGGTTGCTCGGTGCACGCTATTCCGGAGTCCCCATGGATTTGCTGGCCAGCCCCACCCCTGCCATAGCCCACCCGCTTTTGTGGCCTTTTTCCGCTGACGAACTTGGCGCCCGGTTTTGGGCGTTATTTTAAGGCTGCCAGTTTCAAGTGCTTATATTTGGTACACGGAGGGTGCCTCAAAGTCTCGGTGCACTAGACCCGTGTCCGGCGGATGAAGTTGCCAGCCCTACCCCCAAGGTTATAGCCCACCTGCTTTTGTGTCCTTTTCCGCTGGACGAACTTGTGCCTGCCTTCGGGTGGTTATTTTTGGGTGCGGCTGTGCCCGCGTCTCCATTTTTAAGTATTACACGGAGGTCGCTTGAAGTCTCCGCCAGACCATTCGAACTGGGCGGACGGCGGGGCCAGCCCCACCCCCAAGGCTATAGCCCACCTGCTTTTGTGGCCTTTTTCCGCGGGACGACCCTGGCGCCCGGCCTTCAGGCGGGAGAGTGGCGGCTGTGCCCGGCCACGATGGCACATACTGAGGCTACTCACGAAGTCTCGCGCGATTCCAGTCCGCGGACGGCCGGCCAGCCCCAACTCCCCTGCCAGCCTGCCTGTTTGTGGCCTTTTTCCGCTGGACGACTTGATGTCTGCCTTTCGGGCGGCGTTATTACTTTGGGCGCCGCTGTGTCCATGGCTAATTTTGGCACACACGGAGGCTTACGCAGTCCGCGCTATTTCGAGTTCAAGTGACGGTTGGCCAGCCCTAACCCCGGCTATAGCCCACCCGCTTTGTGGCCTTTACCGCTGGACGGACTTGGCGCCCGGCCTTCAAGGTTATTTGGGCGCGGCTGTGCCTGCGGTCTATTTTTGCACACGGAGGCCGTCTCGCAAATTCTCGCGCCATTCCGAGTCCGGGCGGGACGGTTGGCCAGCCCAACTCCCAAGGCTATAGCCCACCTGCTTTTGTGGCCTTTTTCACAATTAACTTGGCGCCCGCCTTCAAGCGGTTATTTTTGGCACGTCAGCCCATGCCTATTTTTGGCACATGGAGGCCGCTTGTAAGTCTCTGCCACGATTCCGAGTCCGCGGACGGCGGGCCAGCCCCACCCCCGAAGGCTATAGCCCACCCGCTTTTTGTGGCCTTTTTCCACGGTCAAACTTACGGCCCGGCCTTGGGCGTGTTATTTTGTCGCGCTGTGCCCGTGGGCTCATTTTTGGGTACACGGAGGCCGGGCCAGAAGTCTTGCGCCATTCCCAGGTCCTAAAGTGGACGGTTGCCGCCAGCCCCACCCCCAAGGCTATAGCCCACCCGCTTTTCTGGCCTTTTCCGCTGGACGAACTTGGCGCCCGGCCTTCAAGCGGTTATTTTTGCTTCCTGTGCCTGCGGTCTATTTTTTTGTACACGGAGGTATTCGTGAAAGTCTCGCGCCATCTGAGTCCGCGGACGGCTGGGCTACCCCACTCCCCAAGGCTATAGCCACCTGGCTTTAGGCCTTTTTCCGCTGACGAATCTATACGCCCGCCTCGGGCGGTTGTTTTTAGCACAGCTGTACCCGCGTCTATTTTTGGCACACGGAGGCCGCCGCTGCAGTCTCGCGTGTTCCGAGTCCGGCGTGGACTGGTTGGCCAGCCCCCACTCCCCAATGCTATAGCCCACCCGCTTTGTGGCCTTTTTCCGCTGGACGAATTTGGCGCCCGGCCTTCAGGCTGTTATGTTTGGGTGCACGGCTATGCCCGGCGCTCTTCTGCTGCTACATCGAGGCTGCCTTCAAAGTCTCGCCAGCAATACGTAACTGAACGGCGCACAAC